>CAAKHF010024655.1:101932-115601 GCA_901007745.1 Hippocampus kuda
CAATTATCTATGTGCCCTCTATCCGATCCGATTTAAATCACCAGGCCGCCTGGGCTCCGCTGTCCCCTCTTGCCCGTGATCAATCACTTCCAGCTCCAAACACAAAACAGACCCTTAATAAAACAAATCGCTAATGTTCTGGATTGGAGACTAAAGAGAATCTTGCTTGGATCTTTACAAAAATAAAGCGATGTTGACACCGCGAGGGAGCACGGAATAAAGGACAGCCTTTTTTCTTCTTTTTTTTCACCAATAGTTTTGAAATGAAATGTACTTTTGGATGTCGTCATACCGATTTCGGTCATAATTCTTCCACACTGACACTGTTGTTGAGATATGAGGGGTTGCAACCATTCTTTTGTATCCCACTTATCCCAGGGGTCAGCAACCCGCAGCTCCAGAGCAGCATTGGGCTCTTTTCATCCTTCTGCCGTGGCTCTCTGCGACTCAGGAAAATAAATAATGAGTATTTGCCGCCGCTCGGCTTCTGACCAGAACAAAGAAATGAGAACATATTGTATGACTCCAGTCCTAATGCTTTACACTGTCTCCCAGTCATAGCTGTAGAGTAGATGTGAAGATTATTCTACCGCTCTATAAATCACCGAACGCTTCGGGTCCTGAATCTATTAAGCAAATGTTAATTGAATAGAAATCCCCGTAGCGCTCTGAGGTCTTCAAACAGGTTTCAAAGCAAACACGGTGAAGCAGCATTTAGGCGTTATGCTGCACGCAAATGGAACAAGATGCCAATGGAACAAAGTCAGCGTATAAATGCCCTTAAATTCAGGTTTAAAAAAACAACCAAAAAAAAAAAAAATGGTGCTTCTTCTTCACATTCTTTTGATTGCCAGCTGGACGCGGGAGTCGTGACGCCGTAACTAAAAACACGCTCCATCCAGACTGCATACATGATGCTGTAAACAGCCATTGCATCAATTGCATGTGTTTCAGAGGGTCCAAGTCGAAGCACTGCAGCGCATGTAACAAATGCGTAGCCAACTTTGATCATCACCGTCGACGGTTCAACAACTGCGGGAAGCAGAGCTGACAAGTCAGTCGTCGCCTTCCACTCTGTGCGCAACGCCACACACGGCAACTATTTTTGGCACCAGGTTTTGCATTGCTGACAACGTGTGTACGCGTGTGCATCAGTCCGACTCCTTCTTTGTCCTTTTTGTCTCTGTGCCACTTCCCTCTCAGAAAGCCAGAGGAAGATCACATTAAGTGGGCCTACTGTTGCGCAGCTGCATTTGGCTGAGTGCTGAGGGAGATGGGGGACGAGGCATTACTCGGAGTCTGTCCCAAAAGGCTTCTGACAATCCAAAAACAACAAGGCCAGTGTAATTTACGCGGCCAGACAATCCACGCTTCAGTGGCCCCAGACCTGTTTGCAGCTGTCCACCACTTGTTTTTTTTTTGGTTGTTTTTGGAAATAGGATTTGATCGAATATTGAAAGATGGGCTAACCGTGGGCCCGTGAAGAAAAAGTTTAGATGCGTGACACGTTCAAGTAAACAAGGGTGATCTCAACATGTTCTCCTTTATTTAAGTGTGGATATGAAAGACGACTGGTCAGAATGGTCATCATTTAAAGGGGAGCTAAATGCAAAAAATTTGCTCTGCAAGAATACGTTGCCCCCACGAATTCAAACACTGTATTCTTATTCATGTTGATTTATGGAATAAAAATTAAACCAATTGGCTGTTTTTTTTAAAAAAAAAAAATCCATCTCCCTGAGTTGCCGTTTTGGCCAATACCCCCCTCTGCTCTTGAATGGACAGCAGGTGTTACCCTCGGGATCGCATTACGAACGTCACATGGCCAAAGTCAGAAAATGCGATGCCAGCAGTTGGATGTCAAGTTCAGTCGTCAGCAGAGGGCGGTATGGGCGGTTTGGTCCACCACACACACACACACACAAAAAAAAGATTCCTCGGAAATCTACGGCGATTTGTCTGTTTTTATTTGAACAGACCGCACTGAGGTATGCTAATATTAGAATCATTTCACTACTCATTCACGTCAGCGCTCGGTGCCTCGGCATCTGTAATGCGCAAGTTCAAAGTGGCTTTGAAGTATTTTAGTTCATAAGCATTTTAGAAATTTCATATTGATTCATGCAAATGCTCTTCCGGAAAATGCTGCTGATAGATGAATGATTTATTTTTGGTGGGTCTGTTTTCACATGTGTGGTTACGGAAGTGCCGAGTGCACCGAACCGAAACATTTTGCTCACAGCCAAAGTCTTTCGAGATGATGTCACATTGAGGGTTATACTTTGCCGTACGCGTCACTCAGTAATGGCGCGCGGTTGCACACTTTCCCGGCCGCGCGCATTCTCTTGTTTACCCTTCATGCCAGATACGCACTGTGAGTGGTGCAACCCCGACGGTGTTGGCGTTGCCCGCCCCGCGCTCCCGCGCTCCCGCTGTGCCTGTTCTCCAGTGAAATGAAGGAATTTGATGCGATTTGATGTTTGATGCACGAAACAGCTTTCCTTCAACGTACGGTGTGCTCCGGAGCAGTCCGCGCTTTTTGACAAATTCGGCACAAGAAACGAAAGTCGTTCCTTTTATATTTCATGTGTTTGTAGTAATTGAGGGGACGTGTTCTGTCACGGAAGAGCGTAGGTTTTTCCTGGGGATAAAAGTTTCGTCACAAATGATGTATTGAGCTCGGCATCGGTTTCATAGACGGCGCAGTGTTGATAGTATTCATTGGAGACGTGTTAGATGCGAGTATTTTTCTTTTTTTTATGTATAATTGAACCAATGAAATTTTGTCTGGAACAAAGCAGACATTGAATCCATTCTAAGATAGAGACAGATTGTGTTTTACATTCACCCAATAAGAAATCAACGATCGAGGTCATCTGGATTTTTGGTGTGGCAACTTCATGGTCTACAACAGCGGTCCCCAACATTTTTTGCCCCACTGACCGGTTTAATGTCAGACAATATTTTCGGGGAGCGGCCTTTAAGGTGTGACGGATAAATACAACAATATAATATGATATGACCTGCATGAAAACGGTGGAATTTTTTAAATATAATAATAAACACGTATCATGACACGAGGAACGTCCTGTCTGGCTGCAACACTCTCTGGTCGCTATGGTAATGTTTAAACGTGCCTACAAAATAAGATCCACCACAAATACAAAGTGCATGAAAAATACGACTCACCATCGCCGCATATGCAGAGTGGGCTTGGTGCGTGGGAATCTCCCGTTGAGATAAATCCGGATTTTAAGCAGAATTCTGAGATTAAAGTGAGAATCTTGCCAACCTTTTTTTTTTTTTTTCTTCATTGGCCCTAATCCTCTTCTGTAAAATCCTGTGTATTAAATGTAGCCTTCTTTTACTTGAAAGTCATCGGCTCCTCTTCTGTCTCTTGGGTGGGCCTTTTCCCTTTCCCAAAGACGTTTGATTTTTTACTCATTTTTCAAGCATCTGGGTTTCATTTTAGCGGTAACGTCGCTATCACCTGACCAAGAAACACGTCTAGATCCGCATCAAGAGTGGTATACTGTAGACTGATGGAACAGAGAATCCGGTCATTTTTCAAACTAAAACACCTTTCAGATTCGGAAATGAATAAAATGGAAGTGATGTATAGTATTTATTCTTTCTGAGCAGCCCGGTACCAAATGATCCACGGACAGGTACCGGTCTGTGGCCCGGGGGTTGGGGACCCCTGGTCTACAACATTGAAATGATGCTACTGTTGTTTTCACACTGGGGTTGAGAAAGCCATCGATAGTATTAAAACGGGTGTGTTTGTGCGTGCAAGACATTAATGTGTGGAGACGATTGCTTGTGGGCTGTTTCTTCGTTCTTGCTTTATGCCCTATCAAACGGCCCAAAGACTGAGAGGGTACAGTTCACCATCAGAAAAAACAAACAAACCCAGACTTCATGCTGTTGGCCACATAACCAAAAGAGTAAGAACCAGTAGTTGAGGAGAGTGTGGGGTCAGGGTCTCCCTCAGGATCCCCACATTTTCACGCGAACAACGGACGACATCCGGCCCAGAGACATGTAGATAAGGACTGACTTTATCCCCCGTTGTGGGTTTTTTCTTGCCTCACAAAGAGATTCTTCCAGCTATGCGTCATCTTTCATGAAACGTCTGCTCTCATGCGCTCTTATGGTTGTTCTTCAGGGTGTGATACACTACATTAGTATCAAAGCCCACCAGTTGTAAAGGCCATCTTTACGCAATACAGCAGACAACACACATTTTTTTTTTTTTTTTTTGTATTTTGTGGAAAATGCTTGTTGGTGGTTTCCACGCAGTGCTTTAAGTGGTCCATCACGGTACGGAGTACTGGAACTTTTCAGTTTTAGCCTCTAGCAAGCCAGGACCTTTTACCAGGACTTCAAATAACGTCCCCTCATATTCACATGTGGGCAGCAGAGCTCAGTGGTAGAGTGGCCAAAAAATGCCGAATGTAAATCAGGCACAGTGCAGACATAATAAAACGATAACATTACCATTGGACAATGTTTACGTACTGTTGTGAAAGCGCTATATAAATCAGCATGTATTGTATTGTATTGTATTGTATTTAATTTTGGAACATAGTACTTTATTAAAACAAAACAAAACAAAAAAACAAAAACAAAAACACAATTGTGACCCGTGCACGTGCAAGTTAACCCTTGTTCGTTGATTTTTTTTAACGACACATCGGACAAAGGCACCATAATGGAATGGTGGCTTTAAAGTGTAATATCAAAGTCATTTCTGAATCCTTTTTTTTTTCTTGCGACCACTCAAAATGTTCAGTGGCGTCAGACCTATCCATACATTTGTAGTTTCTATTTACTTATTGAGGTTGGTGCCCTCTATGGACATCAAAGCAATAAAAAACAGTATTGTCCTATGGGTATAAGTAACTATCATCTGCATATAAGTAAAAAACAAAATCATTGAATTTGGACTATTCAATATGGACAAGTTAGCGCCTTCAACATGTTAATAGATCATGACATCATTTTAGTTCGTACGTCAACAGTCCTGTTATGGGATGTTTTGGTCCACAAGGGTTAATAACCGTCGCATTATGGAAAAATGCCACGTTGGTAGCATTTAGCCTACAAGTACATTCGAGCGTATTTGCAAGTACGATTGAACATATTTGTATGTCATGTACAGATTTGTTATGTCCCTCGGGTTACGTTGTAACCAGATTTGTAACAAACCTAATTGAACCTTTTCAGCCAAAGACGCATATGAAAAGAAAGGCATCCATGACTTAAACGAGATATTCAGAAGTCGCATACCCGCATAAGCTGAAAGTGGGACAAAGCATGACACGTAACATCGCTGAAAGTGGCAAATGAGCGTTTGCCAGTCGGTTACATCGATCAGCTCAAGGCACCAGGTCAAACTTGTCTTCTGTGCAGCCACTGAATCAGCTTTCAAATGAATAACACTAACTGGAGGGAGTCCAGAACACTGCCATCCAACAGCAAGTCAACTATTGACTTGCTGTACAGAGCAACCGAAAAGATACAACAGCGGAGGCCTGAGGGGAGTTTTGATCCACTCCCTTAATCTGTGGCCCAAGTCAGCACTGAACTAATTCATCTGAATTTTAGTGTGTACGCTTGAGTCAGAGGTAATTCAGATCACGTTCGTTAGTCCCACAATAGAGACCCTTGCATCATTTCAGAAGCAATAGTGAAGGCAGGAAATGGAAAGAATAAAAGCGTGCCAGGAGGAAGGAGTCTGGTGTTCGCTCTTTTTCGCCGTGACTGCGTAAACAGCAGCAGGCTCGCCTCCGGGAAGTCTTTGTCAAGTCACGTTAGCATCGCTAGCACTTCAGTCTTATTGGAGATGGTTTTAACGTTCCCATGATAACATACGGGAGGGTTGGCTGACATGGCCGCCTCCTTGCTCGCCGCCCCGTCCCGGCATGACATCTCCGGCTCTGCCTCCTCAGCTCACCGGGAATGTCGAGTCTCCCTCGGGGAGTCATCGTAGTGCTAGCATGGAGAGCCAACAGTTGATCTCGACTGCAAACAAAGGAGCCATGGCTCCAAGCCAGCATAAACCGTGCATACTTGTTTGGAAAGCAAAAGAAATACAAAGTGCACTAAGGTCCAAAAACACAAACAATGGGGAAAAAAAAAATCTAATTAAAAAAAAAAAAAGGTGAGAGCTGCCGAAACAGGCTGCTGTTCTCGCAGTGCCGCTGATCAAGGACCACTGATTATATTCTCATTTTTAATTGTTGTTTGTACGACTGTTTTGCCTTTGTCAGGCAACAGATGCTAAATCGTTTGGTTACATCATGACGGTAAAATGTAAGTCATCGAGCATTCAGTGTTTTGAAGGAGACGCAGCAATCACTTGATTAACAAATGTAAGCACTAATCAGTCCTAAAATGTGCACCAGGAAGAAAAATAGGCCGAAGGTACTGTTCTTGAGAGATAAGTAAACAAATCAAGCTTTCCTGCATTTTCAGTTGACGGAGCTTCCATTTTCCCCCCCTATTTTGGAGTGAAGTGCTGCCAAGCGGACTGTTGAACACAGATTTTTCTCTGATAGAGAGATCTCCTGTGGAAAGACCTCCACAGAAATAAAGAAATAAGGCAACAGACGGAGGAAGATCCCGTTGGGAACCGAGGAAGAAATATGGAGATAAAGTATCTCAAGCAATTCACACAAGCCGCCTTAATCCCTCGCTCATTTTCAACACAACTTCAATTTAATTGGGGTGTAAATTCTGTATAATTACAAACACTGCACCAGATAACCACAAATAATAACCAAAACAGAACATGTACACCTGAATTTGTCATGGTCAGGGGATGGCGTTCATATTTGTCAACTCTGAACACGTAAAAGCCCTTTGAGACCTTCTTGTGATTGGGGACGACAGAAACAAATTTGAGTTGATTTGACAACAAATGAATGGCAACGATATCGTCGGTTTGTCGATGACACGTGAGCAACACTGAAAGCTCGGAGCCAGGTCCGGCCGTGAAAATACGACGATAGGTTAGCCGCTACGATATGTTTGACACGCTAACCGTTAGCGTGTCAAACATATCGTAGCTAAAGCACAAGTGAGCAGATCTCACAAAAAATATTGTACCCAACCCGCCATAATCATGAAGTTACTCAAACTTCTTGTCAAGTGCACGCCAGCTAAATAGACACAAAACCCCGACGGATGCTCCTACGGCCATCACAACAAAATACCGGTCACCAGTAAAGCATTCGCAGCTTGTCGTATTTTCACCTGTGTGTTCTTATTTCAGTGCTAACGTACCATCAGGAAGTTTTCTGCCCCGGGGGGTTGTAATTATTTAGCGAGGTGATAATGAGCTTTTTCACAATATTACCAGCGTCTCTCAAATGTCCTCTAAGTATCGTCATGGGGCCCGCGTGGCTATATTTTAACCGTTTATACTAAAACCACTGAATGACGCAAGCTGGAGTGATTTGAGTTTGCTTTACTTGATCCCCAGACAATTACAATTTAATTGTCAGATGAAGACCATCATTGACTGCGTCATTTATTACAGTGTTTGTTCAGCCACCCTTTTCTTGCTAATTATTATTAAAACCCCAATTAATATTGCATATACATCTTCACATCTTTAACAAGGGTAGCTTTGGGTCTAAACTGGGGTTCATTAAAAAAAAATACTGCAACCAAATATTAGTCAAATTGCAATCAAAATAATCCTCTAAGTGGGGATCTATCTATCTATCTATATCTCGCTCTCTCTCTCTCTCTCTGTCTCTCTCTCTCTCTCTCTCTCTCTGTCTCTCTCTCTCTCTCTCTCTCTATATATATATATATATATATATATATACATACACACACACACACACACACACACACACACACACACACACACACTGTGACTGATCCGAGGGATAAAATAAATGAAAAAATAAATAAATAACATATTCCTGTCGCATGTCCCATCTCTCATTAGTTTCACTGTCCAGTAGATAGCTGGCTGTGATCAGCCTCTGTCCCTTCCCGCTATTCCCGATCGTTTTCAAGATACTCAAGTGACAAAAGAAATGTGGTCAAGAAATGACGTAGCTTCATATCAGCGACAAGGTGGACGAGCCTTGAACGTGTCAGCCAACAGGACTCGCACCGTGGTTGGCACTTTTCTGTCTGTCGTCACTGGCCGGGAATGATTGTTTTTCACAAGGGACGTTGCGGTGCAGGAATTTGGGAAGTCGGCGTCTTGGAATGCAGACAGACGACATTAATCTGCAAACCAGGAAGCGCCAATACTGCAGAGCTCATCGTGTCCATACGATACCGATCGGCGGGGGAATGACTGATGGCGCCGCCGAGGAGGTCGGTGAGGGAGCCACGGCTGGTTGAGAGCAGATGTGATGGGACCTGGTCTCAGCCAATTGGCTGTTTCGGGCCTCCGCCACTTTGTTCTCCACACCATCAATCCGCATTTTGCCATCTGTGTTTTTCGTCTTTCTCAAAGCTCTAATTTAGTGCAGGAAATTCCACCACTCTTCGGGGTTGTCATTTTTCAGGTTGTTTGACCCAACGTTTGCCGCAACTCGCCTTTGCCACTCTAATGAGTCTTTATTTCTTCTTGCCATCCACTTGTGTGCTTTATACCAATGTCTAAAACCCACAATAAGCCTGGAGAATGCATTGGGGAGTCGAGTGGGACGTAGATGGACTCAGTGGGCTTTTTCGCAATAAATGAAGTGCAATACGTACACAATCAATGTTGGATTCATGACACGTGCGTAGCAGCCACTTTTCTTTGTGCCGCCGTGCGGAGATTAATGAATCCGAATCTAAGAGCTCCAATCTGCATAAATGGCAGCCAGTGACGTGTGCTGAGCTTCATGACTGGTGAGAAAGTGACTCTTCGGGAGTCACGTCAAAAAATATCAACCGAAAAGAGAAGACGAGCGAGAATTCAATATGGAATGTTTGTTTCCAAAGCTTTTAATTATTTTTGAAATCAATTGTTCAACAATGTGATAGCAAGAAAAACAAGATATTTAAGATCGGCTCATATTGCGAATTTCTCCATTGTGAGACAAATAAAGTTTTTCTTATCTTATCTTCTTCTTTTTTTATATTCTTTTTCCCCCCGAAAGAGTTTGATCTTAATTTTGTATTCAATATGCATTGAAAACCCCAATTACAAAATTACCCACGTCTGGGATCATAACCGCATGCCCGATGCTTCTAACAAGCCAATCCGTGCGAAAATCTGTGGGGGGGGGAGGGGGGTTCTCCCTGCGAAAGTTAATTTTATGAGTTGATGCAGTGCATATTTGCATAAAAGTCTTCCGTCCTGGGCACAACAATCAAAGGAAAACGGTTCCACACGATTGCAAGTGACTGATGTGGGATCAATCATTCCAACTCATATTTCTCTTCCAAATGATCAACGGTAAGAAAACTATAGTGATGTAAGATATTTGTTGCATTCATTTAGTTGATTGATGTGTATTTCTTCTCTCATTTAAATATTTGAAATTCATTTTGCTCATTAAATGATTGGTTGATGACTTTTATATCAATCCAATAAAATACAATCCACTTTTGACAAAGTTTGGGTTAATTATCTCTAATTGGAGTCGAGATGAAATTCAAAATGGCAGAGGAATTATTTTATTTGTAGAATAAAGTAGATTCCATGCCTACTCGTTTTTCAATGACATTTTGTTGAGCTAATTCAATGATTTGCCATTGAATAAATTAACATGACTAAAACAATTGAACATCTATTTTTTAAGCAATTATAATTGTATCGTTTTATTGTGATCATATATTTGTTTGATTCATTATAATGAAATGAATTACACACAATGCAATGTTTTATGCATTTGTATAATTAAGTAATGTGTTTATCATTGTATTGCAAATAAGATAAAACAACATTACGAAACAACAAATTATTACTTTGTGATTTATTTATGATTGTATATATTTTTTTTTGGGAGGGGTGGGTGAAGTTTGTTTTTCTATTTAATCTGTACAAATGCCGTGGCCCATCTGTCCACTTCAAATTCAATGTTGCCCTTGAGCACCATTTTTTTTTTTTTCATCCCCAGAGATGTTATTACTGCTTCCAAAAGTGATGTGGATGGGACACATCTCCTGTCACTGCTCCTGCACAACATTTACATCTGGCCAAGCAGAAATAGAAAGTTCATCTTTTTGGGGGATTTACAGTATACATTTCAATTTTAGTCTCGGACACAAATATGAAAATACAATTGTGATCATTGCATGAAATATTGTGCATGAGGATGATCTAAGGAAGGTCCACTTGGGGTAATCATTAAAAAAAAGTTTAACATGATGGAATGAGTTTTTTTCTGTTATATTTCATTTCAAACCACTTCCAAATCGCACTTCTCCAACGCCGGATTGCACCAAAATGAAAGTGGAATGTCAGTCATGATATATTCTTATATGCTGCGATTTAAAGTGCAGTTAAATGTGAACACGGCGCATCGAAAAATAATGCATTCAAACCTCGGCGCTGATTTGTGCATCCGTTTGCTCCCATGTCGCTTCGCTTTTCTTTTTACGGAATATATTTATGGAGTCATTAAAGGCCCCCATTTGCAATTCCAACAGGGAAGGAAGTGACTTGATGTGTCTCTCAGTTTCCATGGTGAATTGACATAATTGGGCATCCTCGGACTCGATGGAACTACTCCATATGGCCTGTTCCGAAACCGAATGTTGACCGTTTTTGAGTTCAGGGGAAGTCAACTCAAACTTGGGCTTTGCTAAAGAGGGCGTGGAACCTGTTTGCAATGGGCTTCAGATTGGTGGCTGGCTGTTAACTGGATAACATGTTGAGGCCCTGCGCTTCAATTGGAGGGACCTGCCAGCTCGTGGGTGAACGTGCTTATTTGGTGTCTATTTTGTGACCGTTTGTCAAAGCACGCGATTGGCTCTGACTAGCGCTATGACGTGCATCTTGTCTACTTATGACTTAGCATGATACAGCATGACTTAGATTTGTTCTTGGTTTTACTGTTTGGTGCTTTCTACCGTCTTTATTACCGATTTGTTTTACCACTTCATAGGCATTCAAAATTGGAGGTTCCGTTTCCCGAGGTCACAGCCCGCTGAGCATTTTTGACATTGTTGGTTGTTTAGCAAAATAAAGTCACTCTTTATTGTTTGTCGCCTCGCTTGAAGAGTCAAACGGCTGGCAAATAAAAAGTCGCTTCTGGGTGGCTTTGTGTCGCGCTTGGCATCTTGCATTGGGCATCCCACTCTCAAGCGCGACAACGCGCATCACAACGCACACCGGCGAGAGGCCACTGTTTGTTTGGGTGGGGGGCACATACGGCCAAATGTGCTGCCTCTGTTTTTTCATACAAATCTTCATTTGCTACTCATGCAAATTCACACTCCAGAAATGGACTCTATTTGATTGGCAGCTCATCAAAGCCTTTCAACTATTCAAATGGTTCCCCGTTTCCTCAGCCCGCCGCGTATGAATATGCAGTTTCGGTCCTCGACCTGAGCTGTTTATCCTGCGCTTTGGTGACAGCGCGCCGCAGTCGAGTCTGCTTGAAGCTATCGATCGAATGCTGCGATAACTTGTACATACTCCATATTGCGGTGTGGGACCACCAAAATCGGTTTCGGTGCAGGCATAGATTGACAGACTGTGCTTCAAAGTATTGATTTTCCTTTGAGCGCAGTGAAATGAATAAACAGCAGCAAATATGGAAGACTGTGCGAGCTCAGGCCCAGCCTGAAAGTCATCACATCTTTCGGAATTTTAAGGGCAGTTCCACAAAATCGTATCAAACGACAGTGTAGTCCTCATAGCAAGGCTTGTTTAAAAAAAAAAAAAAAAAAAAGACATTCTGGTTCATCATATTCTCGCAAATGTCATCTCGCAATGTTCCCAAACACCTCATTTTGTGCAAGGGTAGAGCCAAGGAGTGTACCAAGAGCAAATAGAGACTGAGATAGAGTACATGACTTCATAGCATGAAAAGCTTCCGAGAATCAAAAGAAATATTTGCACGTAAGCGGCAAACTTGAATGCCCGTGACCTTCGATCCCACAGGTGGCACTGCGTAAAAAAGCGACATCATTATGTAAAGGATATTGAACACTTCAGGAACACTTCAGAAAGCCATCGTCAGTTAGCGCAGTTTGTCACTCCGGCGACAAGATCTGATTGAAACTCGAAGCATTCAAAGCAACAACGGCCAGGAAGGCGTTTCCGGGCCCCAGCTCATCCGAGATGGACGGACGCCAAGCTTTCTGAGATATGCCATTCATGTCAATTGATTTGTGGCCTAAGACTGGAGGAGGGCCCAATTCATTTTGTTTCATCTGTTCAAAGAATAAGTAGAAACATTGTTGTTGTTGCTGTTTTTTAAGATATGGTTTATTTTATTATTATTTTATTTTTTTGCCAATAATAATTTGAGGACAGTTGTTGTAATTTATTGATCAAATGAAATGCAATGCAAAAAGTTTTGTTGTTGTTGTTGTTGTTGTTGTTGAATTCACTCAATTTTACGCGCTGTTGATTTGGCTTTTTTTTTGGCCGCTAAATATATTCAAAATTCAGATTTTAAAAATATAAAGCCCAAACATGTTAAAACGATAAGGAAGCAAGCTTGTATGAGACCTACAAAAAAAAAAAAAAAAGGTCTCATTGTAAACTGCATTTTGTTTTCCGCTGTACTTTTGAATAATGGAATGACTGTCCAGATGAAGCTGAAGCTCAAGTGGAGACCGAGCGTCCCTTCGCACCAACATCTCAGCCCACGTCCGGATGCTTCCTGCTTGCAAAGGTTTCAAACATTTATACGACGGAAGCGGAACGGCTGCGCTGCGGCAAAATCGACTACCTAATTATTTAAGAGTAGGTAGCAAAGAGGGGAAGTGTCGGACAGCCATATAGCTTCCATCTGACATAACATCAGTGTAAGACACGTAAAAGACGTGCAGTCCATGAGCACATATTAATCTTTTATATTGAGAGCCAAAGAAACTCACCCGTGATATTTTTCGTGAACCCCAGTGAGTAATACCCCATGGCGGACAGGGAAACACTGCAATCTGCTTTCCACTCCCATCAAATTATGAATCTTTTTGTTATTTTCTCAGCATTTGGGGAGTTACGACATGACAATTATTTTTTTTCTTTTATAAACTTCTCATTGATTCTATCAAGAATTATATTCGGAAATTAGATTTCGCCATCATGGGAAGAATAAGGTCAATAACTATTCGGCAAGCCCCCTTGCAATTTTTATGGCATATTTTACCGCGGAAACTTTGGCCGAATGCCGAATTGTGTGGCTGCCACGCACGAGAGCAGCAAATTGACTCATGACATTGTGGTTGCGCGCAGAAAAGGAGAGTCCTGAACGTGTCGCTAATTATTAAAATGTTGAAGTCGCCATCAAAGCTGTATTTGCATTGTTCTGAATTTACAGATTACGTATTGTCATCTAATTAGTCTGCTGAATGAACCTGTCAAGCCAACAAAGGCAGAAAGGCTCAGCAGCCGCGAGTATCTTCAGGCCTTCCTTTGTGAGGGTTATCTCATTCCAAGTCTGCATGTGTGTGTGTGTGTGTGTGTGTGTGTGTGTGTCTGTCATTGGCTCAAATTCAGTCAGTTTAATTCGTAGTTGCCTATCGA
>CAAKHF010024656.1:0-10028 GCA_901007745.1 Hippocampus kuda
TTTGTCATTTTTTTAACTTTCTTTTGATGGTGGCGCGGACACCCGCAGCAGCTCCTCTTGTTTTATGTTGTCTTGAGAGGGAAGAAATTTCATCTGTGCTGTTTGTTACACATACAGCACATTTGACAATTAAGTTGTATCCAATCCAATCCATATTTCAAACATCTCAGTCATCCAGGCTTTTTTAATGTACATAATGTAATGCAGAAGGGAAAACTGTACTTAGAAAATTAAAACACAAATTTTGTTTTTTAGCTACTCTAACCTTTATTCAAAACATTTTGCTTTGCTGCACTAGTACGGTGTAATTTAAAACCACTGAGATTAGAAGGAACACATTTTTAGCACTATAACACTACATTGTAACGAACTGAGTTATGCATTTATTATGTGCTCCAGTTCAGGTGTTGTGGCAAAAAAATCAAGTTCTGTTACTCTTAAGATCTCCTGTTTCCCAGATGCTCAACGCATCACTCTGTTCGCGAGTTTGGGAACGAGAGCGCGAGAGCGTCTATGTGATTTGTTTTGGTTGTTAACAAATGCGAGTTAACGAATGCCACCCAGAACGCGAGACAATCGGTTAACATGAAGTCATGTAACAACGGTGCATCAAACACACACACACACACACACACACACACACACACACACACACACACACACACACACACACACACACACACACACAGTCCTTATTTTGGTTTAGTGCCTTTGACTATTACGTTGAACAAGTGACTGAAAACGCATCAGCAGCTCCAGCTCTCCTTCCCCACATGAAGGGGTTTTACAGAACCCAACCAAGTTGCGCTATTTTGTTTTTCACTTCACTCGCGCAGCAACTTCAAATTTTGTCTCGCATCACAAAACCACAACAATTCCAAAAACTCACGTTTGGGTGAAATGTTTGGAAAAATAACCATATTAAGGCATTTACAATGCTCAATTCTTTCAAAAAGAATAGTTCGAAAACTTGACAACATACTTTTCTGTTTTGTAGAAAATTGCACATCCATCGACATGTTTGCGGTCCGACTCTGACATGGTCCGAGCTCGCGACTTTGGACTGAAGAACCCGTCATAACCCTGCTCCTTCAGTTCAGGCAAGAAAAAATTGTAGTACTGCTCCGTCTCCACTTCCTATGTTTCACAAGGACAAACATGAGTCAGAGTGGGCAACATGGTGAGCAGAAGGTGATGACAGATACATTGGTAAATATTTAAATCACAGAGCAAAAGATGCAGTATGACAGAAGGGACTATAATACACATATCACCTGCAAACTGATGATGTCCGCACTGCAGCCCATAATCTCTTGCATGATGGACTTCTTCCTGTACTCCCAGTTCAGAGCCCAAGAGGGGCAGTAGCCGTACAGCTGCCTTGTGGCGTATTTATCACATAACACGTTGTAGCACATGACAGAAAACAGTGCTGTAAGGGGAGGGAAGCACAGAAAACATCTTAGATCCTCTCATACAGTTTTAAATAAGTAGGAACCAGGGTTGTTCAAGACATTGACTGATGTTTTGGTTGTCAACAAATACGAGTTTACTAATGCCACCACAGCACGGGTGACAATAGGTTTGTTTTTGGGGATAGAAATTGAATCTCCTGGCAAGTATGAGGCAGGACTGCAATTTCATTGAGGAATCCTATCATTCAAATGAACGAATAGCCTGTAGAGCAAAATAATTTTTCGGTCCAGTAGTAAAAGGGTTGTTCAATTTGCTCCGTCCACTGCGGTTTCTACTGTGTGTAAATCAAAACTTTGTTGACAAATTCAAAGGCTGTAAATGGCAGAGTAAATCTAAAAGCCCAAAATGGAAAGCTAAAGGGAAAAACATGCTAACCACTATGTCGCCGTGCTGCCCCGACTGAGACAGCGTTGCTAAATGCTTGTTCTCAGGGCATTAAGTCGATCGCAATTGGACTGTTCAGGTTGTCTTAGAAGACCTTTTGACTCTCTTTCAAGAAGGCTTCATGCAACAAGACTTGGTTGAGACTGCACCAGTCTGGTCCTGATGAGCCAGGGTTTCTCTGTACTATTCTCCAAGTCATTTTTATTACTAACAATGGTCTGCATTGCTGCTACCCGAGGGCAAGAGAAGACGTGAATCATAACTTTCATTCAAGGAATCTAGAAAATGTTGGAACACCTCACCATGGTGTAAAATTACAACTATTATTTCAGTGGGTAGCGTGCTTAGTTGATGTTTATGCTGTTTCAAACAAGCCAGCCCTCTGTCGATAAATAAACATAAATACACATGAGCTGCATTGGCTAATTTTTAACCACAGAAAATTGGCAAAGTGTACTCATATTCCTCCTGTTGACTCACCTGATGGCCGGGCTCGGTCTGGTTCCTGGAGAGAGATCCACGACCGAGCCGGGGGCTGCTCTGTTGGTACTGAAAAAGAGTAAAATCATGATTACAGTTACATTTTATGCACAATTTACCCTCACATCATAAATTGGCAATTTAGACAGAAATGCCTCCAATATGGAGAGAAGGGGTATGCAGAAAGACGACTTACTGCGCTTGATAGCCCCCGCCAGATTGTCTAACAAGTAGTTGAGCAGTCTTCGCGTGCCGTCAGGTTCCTGGTAGAGGCTCATAATTTCTTGTGCAAGTGGGTTTCCTATAGTGGGCAAAGCAAAGCAGAGAGGGGGGAAAAAAGAATTTTAAAGGAACCGTTGGCTGCGCCTGATGTTAATTTGCTACTGACCTTTTAACCCCAGTGTTTGTAACTGAAACAGTTTTCCCAATTCAAATGGCAGAACCCGCAACTGGTTGTTATTTAAAAGCAGTTCCCTGGGATGGAAAAAAACAAAAAGTAATATTTGATCAACAGGAACATACATACACTTTTTTCCTTCTCTCTCTAATTTACATGAAAAGTAAAACAAGACTGAATTTTAACAATAATAAAGCCAATTTCCGCGGGAGGATTGTATGAAATCGAACAGAATTTAAAAAAAAAAAAAAAAAAAAAACACAACCAAAAAAATAAATAAATAAATCGAATTCAGTGCATTCTGTCTACATGCAGCGACAATGGAGAGAACCAAAGACGGCTCACCTGAGAGACACCATGTTGCCGAGCTCTGCTGGCAGGCTCCTGATCTTGTTCGATGAAAGATCCAGGTACACCAAATTGTGAAGTTTGGCAATGTCTGGCGGGATGCGTGACAATGAGTTGTCACTGAGGTGCAGGGCAGTGAGGTGGGTGAGTGACCACAGGGCTGTGCTCAGACTTCTCACTCGACCTTAAAAGCATATGGGAAGAAGTCAACCCTTTTGACACTGCAGCCAAGTTGCGATTGTGGAGTACAATAGTCACAACGTCACCATGTCTGTGGAATTTTCTGGACCAAAAAAAACAAAAAACAACTGGAAAAAAACCCCATATAATTTGCACTTCAAACGCCTCTAAAATCCCCTATAACATACATTCATGAGACAATTACCTCCTGAAGTACATGACCGATGCCTACACTGTTCTTCTCATGAATAATCTTTAATTTGTAGATTTTTTTTAAGGGTAAGTGACGCAGTTTGAAGCATCAAAATAATTTTAAGAAAACCTCTTAGAGCTCACTTATGAATTTCGACCTGTATAAGATTATTTGTAGATGTTTTTGGCTGAAAATTGTCAGCCAATCAAAGAAGATTGATTGAAGAAGCAGACAAAATTGAACTTTTGATTGTAGCTGTGGACATTGTTACAACAACACTTAAGTTGATTAAAAATTAAGTCTTTCTGGGAGAGTATTCTGACACTGTTCAGGTTTCAGTCGGTTGAAACCTACATCAAATGTTAATATCCAAGATGTCTTTTCTGAAGTTTTCAGCTCGGGGTTGAACAAAGAAAAAAAAGTGCTTTTGCAACCAGACAAAACTGGTCTGCAATTGAACGTGCAGATCTGCATGTTCAATTGCTCTGTCCTGGGGCTTAGTTTAAAAATCAAAACAAAAAAACAAACACTGTGAGTTCCCTCAAGTACCAGAGGGATCCACTCAGTTTCTCCAACTCAGTCATGTATGTTTGTCTCTTCCAAAGCACAAAGCCCCCTTAACGACACAAAATTACAGACGGGTTACATCTACTGTATGCTCACTGTCCCTAATGATGTGGCGAGCCCAACAGCTCCTACTTGAAGTCACAGAAAGAAAGACAAAAAATATGCAGCTGACTGACTTTGCCTTTCTTGTAGCGGTTATAAAAATGCCAACGATTATGCGGTCTTGCAGTTCTGACCAATGTACAAGCATCAACCCATTAGCTTAGTTACCTACGACGATCGGTCGACGCTGAACTCCAGCATTGGCATGCATGAATTTACTTGGATACTACTACTCGCGCCGTTCAAGGAAATCTCAACAATGTCTTCAGTCATTTTTTTGAATAATGCCACCATTTTGTATGGAGATAGCTCGATTTCGTTGGATCAGCCTATCTCCATAAAACAGCAACTCTGTGGCAACTATCGCGCCTAAATTTTATCTATCTAGTGCACCATATACTCAACATAACGTTAAATATTCACCCTTTGCATTATACTTTCCTTTATGCAAATGATTTTTTTTAACCATTTATGATAATTTCCAAAGATATTGTTCTCACGGTTACGAAAGATGCGCTTTGAAGGGTATCTTACAATTTAAGGCAAATATTGCGGCAAGTAAAATTAACCGTGAAACAGCAAATTGCAGAGTTGCACCTAACAGCTTTATAAGGCTGTGCATAATGAGTTTCAGCCTGATCCATCCAGTAGTTTTTGAGAAATAGGCTTACACGACCAAAGTCCCTTGGCGAGTGCCTGTTACCATGGCAACCGAGGCTGACATTGTTGATATTTTTCTCATGATATAATGGTTTCATATATTCTGACAAAGGTTGAATAGCTTAATAAGATTAGTTTTTACCTTGGGGGAAATAGTCCATCGTTTAAAAAAAAAACAAAAAAAAAAAACCTTTTTGTTTGTCAGTGTATGTTAATTCAGGCCTTGATCATTTTCTTAAGAAATAATTTAAAAATTAAATTCAACATGGCCCAATACATTGTGTTTTGTTTAATAAGTTTAGCAGAGATACGTTGAGAAATAATGATGTTATATTGTTTTACTGAATTTGAAGGTGTTTTTGGGAACAAGATTTTCCATAGGCAAATAAAACAGGTGTTTCCCCATTTTTTTTTTTTGACAAAAGTAGTCCCCAAAAAAAGTCCCATCACCCCCACATACAGAAAAAGCTCAATTTCTCCAGAATGCTTCATCCGATTTCCAAAATTCTTGCTTTGTTTTACTCAGGTGTCGAAGTGGCCTTTCCAACCATGCATTTGCATTTTGACAGATATTCATTATTTGGTGAAATCCTGTGACATTGCTAATAATTGTGCAGAGCTAATACAGAGCTGCAGTAAGGTAATGTAAGGGTTTGCATGTACTTTGGCTTTCTTGCCACGCATCCTCAAAAGTTGTCAACCCAATGAGCAAGTTGTTCATAGATTTAGATATGGCATGTTGAGTTACAACTTTGACAACACTGACATGAAGCAAAACAGACCACAAGTCTTTACCTTCAGGTGTTGCTTTGTAGATGCTGTCAAACCTCTCAACAGCCGGCTGAAGGCCACCCAGGGTGAATCGCAAAACACTATTTTTTTATCAGTCAAATTGCAGCTGCACCACCCACACTGTTGACGAAGGAGTTAAGCACCGCAACATGATAACAGAAGCATATATACAGCTCTGGCCATATATGTATAGTCAATAGTTGAATGCGAATTGGGAGGTTTTTGTTAAATCTGACCTTTTTAACGTACTCATTCTCATTACAAAAGCAAAAGAATGTGTCTGTAAAGTGACACGGAAATGCACAAAACACAATGTCACAGCAGTGCAGTGTTTACAGTAGTAAATATGGTGCCGCATGCAGGCTCTAATCTTTTTGCTGTAGTTGTAACTTCCCAGGTCCTCGTTCCTCTGCTGACATGTTAACGGCTTCCACCAGAAATCCCATCAAGGACACGGGGAGGCGGACAGCGGAGCGAGGTGAGAGGAAAGACAAATGTTTGCAGAAATGAGACAATCGTCTCTCTCATTGATGTCATTTTCCTGATACTTCAAAACTATAGACGTGGCGTCATTGACTCATGTCACAGATCAACCACCTTCATGGTTCAATCATTAACATCTCAACATATGTTCATTGTGTGCTTTATGTTTCAAGCGGAATTAAAGTCAAATATGAGTAGGACCTGGCAGCACAGTGCTCGACTGGTTAACCTCTGACCCTCATAGCGCAGACGTGCAGGGTTCGATTCCAGCTCTGGCCTTCTTGTGGTGAGTTTGCATGTTCTCCCCATGCCTGCGTGGGTTTTTTCCGGGTACTCCGGTTTCCTCCCACATTCCAAAACCATGCATGGCAGGTTAACGGAACACTAAGCTATCCCTAGGTGTGATTGTGAGCGCGAATGGTTGTTCGTCTCTGTGTATCCTGCGATTGGCTGGCAACCAGTTCAGGGTGTGCCCCGCCGACTGCCTGAAGGTAGCTGGGATAGGTTCCAGCATGCCCACAACCCTTGTGAGGATAAGCAGAGTAGAAAATGGATCGATGATTAAGACAGTTATTCTTCAAAACTTTGCAAATGCAAACATGACAGTCAGTGGTCCATCCAAAGCACGTCTCCACCCACAGACTTTCGGTAACTTGTAAATATTTATTAACTGTCAACATACTGCTTGAGTATTAAGGGGGGAAAATGCAGGTGCAGAATCATCAAAATATATATTTTAACGTGGCCAAATGCATGCAAGAAAATATCAGCGGAATTACTACAAAATTTTGAAATTTGCGGTTGGTTCGGTGTAGCAACCATGAACCAGTGAAAGTCATTTTGGTGTCAAATACTGGCCCAGACAGAACAGACACTGAGCTAATTATATTTATTCAAACTAAAATAATCAAGGAATAACAGATAAACAGAGGACCAACTATTCCAGTGTTTTTCAAACCCTGTGCCACGCGGCACACGGGGCACAAGGTTTTGGCAGAGTAATCGTGTAGTACTCTTGCATATAGGTAGGGAGCAGCAGCAGCTAGCAAATCGACTTGCGTTTCGAGACAAGACAATTTTCTGGCGGGAACCAATACGACGAAAGCTCTCTTTCATTTGGATTTACTTTTACCGGAGATGCAACAGCACCGACTCCGGTGTTCTTGGTATGTGGTGAAAAGCTCTCCAACAGCGTTACGATGGTCCCAAGTAAGCTTAAACGCCATCTCCAAACAAAACACCCTTCACTTCGAAACAACAATGTGGAGTGTTTTATTCGGAGGCGTGAACACACAGAGAAACAAGCAACGTGCATGAGAAAAACCTCAAAGGTAAACGCGAGAGCCTTGAAAGCAAGTTATCATGTCGCTGAACTTGTGGCTAAATCAAAAAAGTGGCAGAGCAATTAATACTTGCCGCCTGCAAAGCCATTGTAAATGAGATGTTCGGACCCGAAGCGGCTAAAGACTGCTGTAAAACTAAAAACAGAAAGAATGAGAGCTGTGGAAGAAGAGCTTTGTGTCTTTCATCGATTTCTGCCAGGATATCAGATCTGTGTTCATCCAAACCATTTATCACACTGAGTGGCAATAGATCAACTCAACTCAACTGTATTTATAGAACACTTTCAAACAGCCATCGCTGCATACAAAGTGCTGTACATGAAGCAACTAACATATACAACAGAGAAACAGAGATACAATAGATATAAAAGATTATAAAATATTGGATTGATGTTGATTTGATTCCTAGTCAAGGTGTTATAACATATCGTTATTTTTCAATTAAAAAAAAGGTTATAATAACAATATAACACTTAATTGTTAAAATAAGCTTTTTTCACATTTTCAGCAAGTGGTGGGCCACAGGATTTTTTCAATGAAAAATGTGCCTTGGCTGGAAAAAGATTGAAAAACACTGAACTATTCAATGTAAAGTGCAGAAAAACACCTACGATTTTAACATACAGTATTATAATTTCATTCATTGTTTCGGCATTGCTTTTCTCAATTCCTGTATCAGGCAAGCAGTTTCATTTCGATACATGCCTCGTTAATGTATTTAAATAATCCAAAATAATACTGCCTGGTAAATTAAACAAAAACAAACACCCGGTGGGTTGGTCTCCATTGGCCCAATCTTAAAAGATTCAAAAACAGAAAACAGCCACGGACTCTTGATAAATACGCACCACTTATTTCCAGCTCGGCCCAGTATGACTTCTTCCCATTGGCTGCCTCCTCACTGGTCATTATAGTGTACATCCGCCTGGGATCCGGCGGGTCATATTTTTCCTTGGGCATTCCTGTAACACTAGAGGGGGAGAGAGCAAGCGAGAGAAAGAGATCAATGCCATTAGGAGAGGCTGGAAAAATGCTAAAGTTGTGTCATCATTACTCACAAACAAAAAGTTATTTACATGGGAAAAAAAAGATTAAGAAATGCTTGGCTGAAATCACACACACACCACAACCCATTTGGGATCTAAGTTGGGGACACCCTGCTTTTAAGGTTAGCAGAGATGAACACTATTTGAAGACGTGTGCAAATATCACATGGAGACTTAACAATAGCATGTGTCTGAAAAATAACGGGGCGTAATGAGAATGTCAACAACTCTTGATAAACATGAGTATCAGATAAGATTTCGCCAAGCACCAAAGATTACTGTCATACTTACAACAACGCCATAGCCTGGAAATGTAGTGTTTATAGTCGTTATACAGTCCAAGGTTCTAGTTTGGCGATTTTTCCCCCTTCATTGACGATCACCGATTAGCCTAGCTTAACCTAAATAGGTTTTGTTGGCTACCAAACTCTGCATAACACACACGCCACACAGCTAACGTTGACGCGGACGCATTTCTTCGCAGACCGAAGGGGAGTCACTAAGTGGGTCAGATCACGCATGTATTGTGCTTGCCATCGTTCCATCGATCTTATCAAAGACGCCAGACGTGAAATTTATAAATATATACATCACATTTGTTTACATAACAGCCTTGCACTGCTTAGCGAATAACACTAGGCCAAGAAACATCGTAGCAACAAGCTACTGCTAACTAGCCGATATTACAGAAGGCACCAAAAACGTGTGAATCTTATTAAAGTACGCGGGCATACAAAACATTACAATAGCGCATCTGCGAGTCCTTCCGAGCTATTTTAGCTTTAGCGCTTGTTAGCTAGATAGCTAGCTACAAGCTAACAGATCCAATTATTCGAGGCTGACTTGCCATTCTAATAATGTCTCGCTACGGAAAAGGGGGGAGAAACACCGATACGTTTTCGATATCCACCTCGGCCTAAAAGGGCTACGAGAGGAACATGGGGTCGGCTGGATGGAAAGAATGGCGTTTATACCTGCAAGAGCATACCAAATGGCGAGGACGACTGCGTGCTCTCTTTTGTTTTCTAGCCACTTCTCAGCCGTTTCCGCTGCTGCTGTATTATGGCGACGGTGGGGATTTTTTTTCCCTGTACTGATAACGGCGAGAGCTGCGATTGGTCCGCGTCTAACGGGCTGCAACAGCTGTTGAATCAAAATAAAACCCTCAGCTTAGTGAACATTACAAAGTTGGCGTCTGGTCCTTGTCTTGAGTATTGATTGGTAGCTTTCATACACTGATATGATGCTGTACTCACATATGGGTGCAAGATGAGTCCCTGTAAATGGAAAATTAAATGTCTTACAAATTTGACACACCACACAGAACAGCGTTGTTAACAATCCTGCCAAATGTGAATGAATAACAACAACAACAAAAAATCGCCAAGTGGGCTATATAAAATGAGACTCCAAAAGTGTAAAAAATAAAATGAAATAGAGCCCTGCTCCCAGCAGCCGGACACTGTGTGCGCCAAATTAAAAAAAAAAAAAAAAAAAAAGTTCTCATCAACCTCCTTGGAGGGTCTGTCTCCATGACAACCTTTTGAGCCAAACTGCCACCGAGCTCCAAAGACAAC
>CAAKHF010024657.1:0-29865 GCA_901007745.1 Hippocampus kuda
GCTTTATTGAGAGGCTGCAAACAGGTCCGAGATTTACAGTTTTTCATCGCGGGCGCGGAGCAGACCGAGATTTACAGTCTCCGACAAAGACGGGAGCGCGTACAAGTGAGTGTGGATGGTGAAAAGTCAAAGTGTGATGAATAACAACATAAACAGGAGATTGACAGCAATTCTATTCAATTTAGGTGGGCGTGGGGGGCACAGAGAAGCGGGAAGTAATCCAGGCATCCAGGTCAGACCTGAATATCAGAGCGGAGACAAGAGACAAGACATTCCCCAAGAAAAATAGAAATTGCTGGCCACACACATTTTCCATCTTTCTTTTCCTTTCGCTCCGTGACAGGAAACACATGGGCTGAAATAGAAGATCCCGATACTAACTACAAACAGATGTGGTCATCGTGCGTGTCTCGGATCAACAGTTTACAGAAAAAAAAAAATTATACATGAGATGAATTCACTGACAATGTTGTCATAATTACTGCTCATCTGCCACAATGATGAGATTGTTTTTCAACCGTAATGAGTCCGTACTTGTCCCCCCCTCCCAACCCCCCCCCGCGACTGTTGCTCTGAGGTGGACGGACTGATGCTCGCTATGAGCGGAACCGACAAACCACAATGAAGAAAAGCTGCAAATCCATTTTGTACCCTGCCGTAAACAAATATATTGCGTCAGTATCTGGGAAGACTTTTTTTTTTATACAATCCCGATGACAGACTTGTCATTTATTTGTCTTTTATTGACACTTACACAACAAGTGTCCCATTATGACCTCCGCTGAGCGGCCCCGCGGCACCGAAGCGAGAAGATTTGGTTTGTTTGCAGGCACGCGCACCAAAAAACAAAATTATTATGATTGTTTTTTTTTTTTAAACATGACCGATTTTAAACTTTAACTTGATGGAGGGGCGCCATGAGCAGCATCGAATGAAAACCACACTGTTTAACCCTTTCATGCACAAATAACGATCCACTGCAGTAACCGCCATCATGCTTTCAATACCCATCAAAAAGGAATAAATCAAATCAAATCAAAGTTTCTCTTCTTGTCTTCTTCCAGTTTCTCACATTATAACCCCAACAGGAAGGTAATTGCCCGACCCTGAACTGAAAGATCCTCGCCTATTCCAGCCCCAAAGCCTTGATTGTAACGCTCCCAGACAACCAAACTACATCCTTCCCATCATGCGATGCGGTGAAATGTTCACCACACTTATCGTGCGCAAGGCCGTGGAAAAGTGGAGCTCTTGCGAGACAAATTTGCTCAAAGTTCAAATGAGTAAATCAGATGATGGGGGACATACAGGAAGAGTCCGTCGTTGATTTAGTGTTTCCAGACGTGAATCAAGGGAGATTTTCTTTTAACATACTTTGAAAAACAAGATGGTCTGTTTCTCCCCTGAGGGGGGATGAGTGTCTATTTTGAAAGACCCTATGGAATGAATTCAAGCCAGGGCCCCCCTATTTCGACCCCTCAACTATCTCAGGAAGAAACGGGAAAAGATAATGGCGTGAAACTCTGCTCCTCCCTAGCGCTGCTGTTTGATCATTGGTTGATTTATTAGTTGGCAAGCCAAAAAACACACAATGGATTTGGCTAACTTTATGGAGGGGTGGTGGATTTGCTGAGGAAGAATCAATTGGAGCCTATCCCAGCTGACTTTGGGAAATGGGGGGGGGGGCAGTATACTGTACTCTGGATTGACCAGCACAAAAAAAAAAGTAGCATGCAAGAGTAACATCCTGTCAACAAAATAGACAAAAAAAAAAAAAAAAATGGAGTTGGCGACACTTCGCCACACACCAGGCAAGTGAGCCCCACCCATTGCGCCACTGCGACACTGTATCAGGTTTTCAGACTCCACATCCGCTGTGTCCACCACGCATGTCAGGATTTATGATCATAAATATTCCGCGTGTTTAACATGATAGCGATAGTGGCCGAGCAGACTTGGGAAGAAAAAAAAATCACTTCACCCTTTCGTGCACGTTGTATTCTGATGTAAGTTGTCCACTGGAGTGACCGCTGTCTTAATTTCATTATCTTTTTGGCTGCTTGGGTCACAAAACATTTTTTTTCCTACCTTGCCCCAAATAAAAATGGTACAGTCCTGTTGCCCTTGTCAGCCGAACAAACTTAAATAAAATGCTAACTGCCAATCCAGAAATGTGATCATCCGCATTTTAAATGAGATGCGCAAACCGCAAATAAGCAGCTCCTGAATATTATATCCTGCTAAAATGTGCGAGTACTCCCGTTTGTAATTTCTCGCTATCCACTCCTGTAGCTGTCAGCGCCGATTGATGTAATCATTGAAATTTACAACATGCTCCAGAGAAAAGTATTGAACGTGTATTAGAACTGAAATTGTGATCGATATGTGAATGGATCATTTAAACAGCGAAACGTCCGCTTTTTAGTGCCGACCTTTGAAAATCGATACTGATCCAACATTCGTCCATACCGGCCAACCGGAACAGGGCCCTCGCATGCCATCAGGTTGTCCAGCTGAACCGCGAACGCTTTGCGGTCTTTGGCGTTGGGGGGGAAATCAATGCATAGCCTGCATCATAAACACTCAGGCGACCCCACCCGAATGTGCACACCATCCCCAATCAGGTAATAGAGCACATCGTAAGCGGCGCATGAGCGGCGGCTGAAGAACTGATCAATAGGTGGCGAAAGGAACAGGTAATATGATATTGATGGAAGCGCAATTACGCGGATGGGAAGCAGATGGATGTGATTTTGGTGTTTGTGGGCCGCCGGCAGCCATGCATGCACCTGCACATGAGTTACTACTTTTTTTTTTTTGGACAACATCAATGTATCCTTGCCTGCTTTGGCATTTTTTTTTTAAATTTTATTTTTATGAACAAGCGCTTCACAGCCTCGGCATTGATCTGCCCGACATCCATGAGGCCTGTGGGAAATCAATTACACGGTGACTACTGTAGGTTAATATCAGCATTAGAGTGGCATTGACTCACAGATAGGCGCGGCTGAGAAATAACATGCAAAAAAAAAAAAAGCAGCAGTAGCAAGTTTCCTTTTCCAGTCCTTCTCCTGGTAATCATTCCTTTGTAAAAAGGTAGCCAGATTGAAGGAACAGAACTCCCACTCTGGTGGTCCGGGGCATGACATCACAGACGGCGAAGAGGGGAAAACGACTACGGGGTCAAAATAAAACGCCCGACAGAAAGAGAAGAAGGAGGCAAATCCTCTAATCCAAACACAGCAGATGTCTGCAGGTTGAATGGCGGACCGACGAATGAAAACAGAAAGCTTTTTTTTTTCTTTTTTTTTTGGTGCGGTCGCAAACAAGTCATCGAAAAAGCGGCAAAGAAAGTCGAAGCGCGTGTTTAAATTCTCCGCTTCAGATCGACGACAGGCCAAGTAGAAGTCTGCCGCCACCACAGACGTTAAGTAATCACAAGCAGGAGCTGAAACGCTGACATGAGAGGTCATGAAATTTCACTTCATAGACATCGCACTCGTCCTGATGGAGCCATTTGGATTCCCTCCACGTTGGAGGTCGGAACTAACCTGCGCTCTCTGGGGCTTGCGGCTGATCTAACAGACGTGTCCCCGCATGGAGAGACAAGGTTTCCCCATCGGCACGTGCCCCACCCAGCAACAACAACAACAACAATTTTTCCCCCGCCAACTGCTCCGCTTTTGCGTCCTAATCTGCTCCCGAAGTCACTTAATTCAACTCGATTGACTTTTCATAGGTAAACTGGGACGGTCGGGAGGTATGCTGATGGCAGGAAGTAAACACCGAGTAAATCTTGCTGTATTACTGGAAATGAGCACAGTTCGGAACATATTATATAGTATTTTTATTTTTTATTTTTTTTTCTTACACGGTGGTGCGTTGAGCTAGGAGTTTAATTTTTTTGGCCATACTCATCAGTCAAAACATGCGTATCCCAAATGATTGCTTCCATAGAAATTGAATGGTGTTGCCATGAATTGGCTCCAGCTATGAAAAAAAAATTTTTTAAGGAAAATATAACTTGAATACATTGCACTTTATTAAAAAAAAAATAAGTCATAATAATTGTATGAAAAGCAAATATAGGGTTTGCATCATGAATAATTCATTACAGCTCCCTCGAGTGTGCGCGTCTTGGCCGCAGGAGGGCAGTATAATAGACATGGATATAGACACAAAGAAGACTTTCACAACTATCGGAACTATCAGTGACTCAGAAAGCTGCAGTATAGCTTTAAACAATTTAAAATACAGTATATGCCTCTGACTATTGATATATTGTCTGTCTATATATGTTACTGCACCGTTTGTATTCAAGGGCGTGTTGCTTTAAACACGAACACCAATGTAATTTGTTCGCCTTCCTATGGCATTTTACTTTGTTTGTTAGCATTATGCTAGCAGTGTGAGACAAAGTTATGTTTTTGTTTTTTTTTTTTTTAAACGCGCAATGTGGTTCTCTTTATCCCTCACAAATATCATCTCTTTCTCCCTCTGTCTGTCTGTCAAATGTCCCCAGGCAGTCTCCATAAATCTTCCTTCCATTTTAATCAAGAATCAAATCAACATTTATGGTTGAACTGCTTTTGATGGTCCTTTATCCCCAGCGGAGCCCGTCAATGTGCTGTCCCCCCACTCCACACCCCCCCACATCTCTCTGTGTGTTCTCTCGGCGTACCGCAGAATGGAAGCCCACAGGGGGATCGACTGGTTAATCCTGGGGAAGGCTGGCACCCACCTACATTCCTCTCGCCGTCATCCTTCCCAGTCTGCGTAGCAAGTTGCCAAGGCCACGCTAATGCGTTGCAGTACATGATGGCGCAGACTGGGAGAGGACCATAATTCGTTCCATTCCTCTTTATTAAACTCATAGCCGCATTGTTATTAGCGTGCGCTTGCCTGATGCCTTCCATATGGGATGTTACTAGCATCCTGAGGAAAGGCTTTTGGTGTTTTTTTTTTTTGTTTTGTTTCTTTTGCTTCCGATGTCATCGTTTGCTTTGAGGAAGGCTAACTGTTGTCGAGTTCAAAACAACACGTCTCCTTTTGACAGGCTTTAGCCCTCATTATAAATCATCCACTCATCAGGGCCATTTCTGCAATGAAATTGTTTTGTTTTTTTTCTCCCCTTCCTCTCCCACTTTGAATCAGCTATTCTAAATACATTCAAAGCTCCCGTTTTAGAGATCTCAGCCCAAGACTTGGTAGGCTGTGTAGTATTCGCTCAGATTTGCTCAGGGTATTCTTCTGATTAAATAAATGCAGCCACGAGTCAGGGGTTTGTGATGAAGTGCTGCCTTCCTGAGAGAAAATACAATCAAAACGTTTTAGTTAAAATAGTGTTTACTGTGCAAAAATAGAATATATTAGCTACACCAAGTAGAGCGGCACGTAAGATGCTTCATTCTGCAGCGATAAAAGTGTGACAGCAACAAATGGGAGATAAATCATGCAACTACTGTATATCTTTGTTATTATTAGTTACATGCTTTTAAAAAATAGAATAATCCTAATTAAATTTCATGCGTCCAACATTCAATCATTCACCAGGATGGAAAGCGTGTCTTTTTGCTTTTATTGGGACCGTTGAGAACGTCGGCACTTGATGAACTCATTTTAAAAATGAGTCATAAATACCACTCGGTGGTGAAAAGTTTGTGCCCGTCTTTGAGAGACAATGCATCATTGTTTTGAGGGGCATATGCGCCCACAAAATGAAGGCGTCTGCTTAATGTATCACTCGGCGGTAATTAAAGAAACGTGTTCGCGGCCCTTCACATCCTAAGAACGGAACACTTTCAAATTCTGAAAAAAAAAAAAAGAATGTCAGTCGGGGTCAAATGTGCCTTTCGATATTTCTGTCAGGGGCTGTTGGAAGGCGGAGGGGGGGGGGCTTAAGGGAGGATGTAAAGATTGGAGTCGGTGTAGACAGTTTGATGGGCCGACTTTCCTTAAGTATGCACTACTGGGATTCGACGGGGTAAAGATGATGAATGGGTGAAGTTTTCTCTTGGCATCGACACATTTTCATTGGCAGTATGTCGAGCCTGATTTTTGTCCAAGAGAATGAAAATAGCGAGCGCGAGTGATTCACCTCCGAGCAGAATCCGATTCTGTCTGTTGCGGTGTCATTCAACTAAGTACATTTATTCAACAAACTGATTTTCAAAATTGGGTGGATGTTTACATTCCGTGTCACCGTCTGGATTGATTCGACCAAAGCAAACACTTTTCCTTACTTGAACAATTTCGGTGACTTTAAATTACTCTAAGTGTTTTGGATTGCAGTAATCTGTTCATTCGCAAGAGCCAGTTCCACCCAAAGGAAATCGATGGAGGCAAACAAAAGGTCCCATTCAGCCCGATGGGTTGGAGCCCAGAAAGTGATGCCGCCATCTACTAGCAAGACTGTTAAACTACTGTACATGAACCCTTTCGGGCACAGCAGTGGACGGCTTATCATGTTATCAGGTTACAGGGTGCACGAAAAGGTTAAACAATATATAAAAATGCTGATTGATTAAAATATTGTAGCTACAATTTCACTGTGTCTGTTTACAAAATAAACCCAAATGGTCCACTATGAACTAAACTATAAGCAGCTCCGATAATAGGGAAGGCAAATACATATTGCGCAACTGGCAAACCTATGAAACCTGCAAATAATACGCTCGCAATTCATTTCATCCTGGGTGGTGGCGAGCGCTTCAAAAGACAGCGCGTGAGTCATGAAATTGCATGAAATATAATAACAGATGGATCATTTTATCTTGGTCGGTCTTAAATTTTGATTCCTGTGACTACAACCATAATAGCGTTGCACTGTCATCATGAGTCAGTTAAATAATGGTATTATTTTCAGACACCCACATTGCCCAGAAGACAAGTCTTTCGGATGTTCTGGTCTCCGGTACAAAATGTTCAGTTGCAATATTTTAACCATTGCTATTAGGAACACTGTGCTGCACTGATGTTGCGGTTTATATCCAAGCCACCACGTTCTTCCTTAGAGCTCGAACACATCAAGTGAAACGTTTGTGTATACTCGGTATATTCAGAAGATTTTCCATGCTGGTTCGAGAGAGATTTGTGAAGCAATGCCACATACTCGGCGTCGCTCCGAGGCATGCCACAAATGCAAAGGAGAGGCCGTAATTGGGGAAGGTAGACACGCAAGGAGATGGTGAACATGCCTGGGCGGCATGCTTGGATAATTAATCCCGATTCTAGTACAGTATTTGCTTCTTTTCTTTTTTTTTTTTTTTAGCATAATAACTTTGATTTAAAGCCAGGCTTAATGCTGACACATTATGGGAAATGTCATAGACGGCCAAACAAACTGAGCATCAATGTCACAGTTTTTTAAAATCTTCAAACAAGTTACATAACACGATAACACGTGATTTCAGAGCATACAATGAATACAACAATTCTACTCACGTATATATTCTTTATCCTCTGCAGAAAATAATCAATATTACTGCCGCTATTTAAGTGCTATTTCTCTTATTAAAAGAGAACAACGTTTCTTGTTTGTAATTTTTGGGCAGCTGGAACAGATTCGTGGTATTTCAATTCATTTCAATGAGCGAAGGCGATTTGAGATGCAAATATTTTGAGTTACAAGCGTGGTCACGGAATGACTAAGTCAGAGCTGTATGTTGAAGTGATGGGAGGAACTTTATCTCGCCTTGTCTAATAGACAAAAAGTGTGTCATATTTATAATCAGCATTTTCGCGATTCATTGCAGGGCTTGGTCACTCTCACACTGACACTGTCACTGATTTGTTTACATGGTGACAAAAAAGTGAAGCAACCGCGTTTATTTCCACAATCTGCACCATGTTTAAACGTTTCCTTTTTTTTCCCCCGTCTCACACCTACAAAACATGACAACTGTAAATTTCTAATGCTCCCCCCCATCGCCCCGCCCGCGTCTCTTTAAAAATGATATATGGCAATAGGTTTTATTTTCCCTTTTCGTTCTGCTTTTCGACAGCTCATGATTAGCATCATTGAACCTTTCCTTTACAGCCACATATATAGTGCTGTCTTTCCAGGGTGAGGACTTGAGCGGGCAAAAGCCGTATGGTTCCACCATGCAGACCAGGAAGTGTGCATTCACTGGTTTCGAACGGGCCCTGTGGTGCAGCAGCAACCGTCCGTCACACAGGTGGCAGGGAAATTATAGTGTCCACATACAGTACTCGTATTTTGCAAGGCAATAAAGTCTGCTCATGCTGATGCCAACAACTGCAAAACCTATACTTGGACGTAAAAGTCTCGGCTAATGTTTTACCAGCCTATATGTTTAATGATCTGAAGCAATGTGGCTCTTATAGGAGCTGCTGCAGTGAAATGGTCTTTTTCTTAATAATAGGACTATTGTCATGGGTGCGTGTGAACTAAAGCCGCCGGTTAAATACTTCAACCTGTCTATGGTTTTTGTACAAAAAAAATAAATAAATAAAAGAAAGAAATAACAGCACTGAAAAACTGCTTCGCATTAAACCACATCGCATGCCGACTTAGTGTAAACACAAGACTAAGACTTCCTGGTTGCAGATGGTCTACGAGAGGAAGAGCTGCGCTTCGACAAAGACACAAAGCAGCGGAAGGACTAACAAATGTGCCGCAGCTCCGAAAAGACTCGAGCTGCCATTCTGCTGGCATGCCTCTGAGCAGTCACTGGTGTCTGTACTTCATCCTCGCCGCTCTTGTGTACACGGACGGGGGTTGGACGGCAAATCTCCCGTCTGGTGCCATTGTGGACAGTTAGTTGCTAAATAAAAAGTGCGGTGGCCGAAGGATTCAGATCAGACAAATCTGCAATGCTAATTTGAGGAGAGACGAAAACGTGAAGCGCTGTACTTAGAAATTCACACGGCCACAATGGCTCCTGTGTTACATAAGTTTAAATTACATGTTGTCTTTTTTTCTTTTTTTCTTTTTTGAGTACTTTCACAACAGGGCCATACCTGTAATAGCTAACATACTGTCATCCTTTCAACAGGGCTCACAAGGATCAGGTCAAACTAATAAATTACACAGACAAAGAGTGGAAATAGATTTTTTTTTCCACTATACATCCCAACAAAATGGTGCATTTCAACAAATATTATCCAGTTTATGAATTTGTACTATAAAAGACTTATAAACACAGTCCACTGCCATTGGTGAACTCAACAGCAATTTTCAAAAGAGGAAAATACATTCAAAAATGACTGACAATATACAATCCCATCCGTCACTTAAGAATGTTTGAGGTAAATTCACTTAATTAGGACAGGAAAAAAAAATGCACTTACAGTGAGATGCTGGCGGACGGGTCTTCACCACAAACCATAACTGGAAAAGAAGCACTGGCGTTAATGACGTTATTCAGCTGAGATTTGAATACAAGGCTGCGTTTAATATTTCTGACTGTCAATCAACTCTTCCAATATAATTTCTACTTTGATTTTTATGTGAACTATTTATGGTCTTTACTTTGCTCGGCAATAATCTTCGACAAATGATTGTGCCACAAACCAAACTTAGACCTTCTTCAATATTCAATATTGGATCAAAGGATGATTCATGTCAGATTAGGACCGGCTGTGGATCAATGTTAATAAATCATTTGCCCAAATGATACAGTGTTGCTTGATTTATCTGATGGGGGGACATAAAGGCGCTGCTGTGATTAATAGCATATTGATGGGAACCCCCCCCCCCCCACTAACAAAATCACACTTTAAAATTGCATCTCATTTGAATAGTGTGCATCTGGCGCAAATCGCAGATCAATTCCATCACACAGGTAATCAATCACTTTTTAAATATTGCTGTTTTACATTACACAACATATTGCATCCCATGTCAAATGTCTCCACAGACAGTGACCTAAAATTACAAACGGCCAAGCCTAAAAAAAGAAAATCAACATGAGTCAAAAGGGATATGATGATCTACCCAAACAGCCAACTGTGAGGATTATTCATACACAGAGATGAGGAAAAAGGCTGCGATATGATGATCTACCCAAACAGCCAACTGTGAGGATTATTCATACAGAGATGAGGAAAAAGGCTGCGTTTGCGGGTTTACCGTCACCGCTCTTCATTCATGCTTAGCTATATAGGACAGTATCAGGAGTCAGATACAGCTTTGTTCAATCAAACAGACAGGAAATTGTCACATTCATCTTTGCCAAGCTGTCGCTGGTTGAATCCCGTGCTGTGAATTATGATTGGAATAGATTAGCATGGTAATATCCACAATGTAGTGTACAGTGCAACATTTAGAAGGAAAAAAAAACAACAACAACAAAACGTGGGTAAAAGTATTGGGACGCCTCGAGCCATTTCACTGACGGTAATGATTCTCAAGACGTGGGAAATTATGCAATGTCAATTGGTTTTCATTTTATTTTTTGTGTTTGCTTTACACAAATGATGTATCTGTGTTCATCTGTCCATGATAATGACGTACAATGACAGGCAGGTTTATAGAATACATTTAGCATTGTGGATTATTGCTTTGCAGTTCAACAAATCTCAGTGTCATAACTTTCAATTTATTTGTGTGTGATGATTTGGGGTTTTCCATTGTTTACCAAAAGCTGAACAACATTTCTGTCCATGTGCATCTTTTTATTTTATATAATTTTGTTTGGTGGTGTACCGTGATTTATATTTTAATGGGTAGAATATAAAATTAAATTAAATTTAAAAATAGTAAGTATTTTCATCCCGTGGCTCACTCAAGGTTAGGAAACAACAAATTTACAGGAAGTGAAATTTCAAGAGGATTGAGTTGCGTTTTAAATTGTGAGTTTGGGTTTCGAAGCAAAAAAATAAATAAAAGACTTGAATGACAAGTTTTGTGAAATTTCCACAATGGACTAAGCACAATTGTAAAGTATAAAAACAGCTTTTAAACGTAATATTTGACATGTTTGTTTGGACGATATCATCGACTTTTTCACATTTTCAAAATTTCTCACTGCACGTGAAGGCATCAAGTAAACAAGCACAAGAAGACTTGCCGTGATAAAATTGAACAAGTTGTACTGACACAAACTTATTCTTTGGGGAGGTAAATACAGTATGTTTATATTCGTTTGTAGTATTGGTATTTAACTTGTTGGTATTGATGAAATATTGTCTTTAAAGTTGTTAGGAAGAATTTGAAAAAGTGCTGAAAATGGCCGCTGTTAACTCCAATTCCATCTCTGAGCTTCATCCCAAATTGTCTCACCCTGTAAGTACAAAATATTTTTCTTTTGACAACGTTCTATTTTAGGGACAGGGTGTTTAGTATTTTTCTTATTATTCTAAGTTAGCATGGTCTGACGTTGTGGTTCAATAATGTTGACGTTTAAGGCTGAATTTCTTGATTCACAATAACGAGACTGTATCTTTTCCAGAAAGTGATCGGTATAATCATAGGAAAAACTGATATTAAGAGCTTCCCTGACAGAAAAAGTATGTATCACATTTATTCTCTCAGTACATCGAATTTATTATTTCAGTAGAAGTACAACATGCTCAGATTGTAAAATAATTCATGCCTTCGTATTTTGTCCACTGGCGCCCTCTTCTGGTAAACAGTTATAACATGGTTTGAGCGTTCTTTCTCATTTATACTGTCTTCTGTGAATTTTGAGATTTTGGTGTGGACAGATTCACTTTTGGCTTCACCGTTAAGGACTCTCCTGACTTTTTTATCAATGTGTCGGCCTGGGGAAGCGATGGTTACATTAACAGGCTGTCCAGCAGTTTCAGTATCGGTGATGTTGGTAAGCACCCCTCCACTCTCTTCTAAACGTCCCTCAAGTGTCTCCTCTGATATTGCTGAATGCCTACGTCATTATTATGTCTTCAGTCACTGTTGAAAATCCATTGGTGACCACCAAAGATCCAGAGAAGGAGGAAAGATTCTGTCCTACCACACCGAGGTAACTAATCTTCAAGTCACATAGTTTCCAAAGTATAAGTTCACAGTTCTCCTCTCCTTCTCTTTGCCAGTCCCTACAGGTTGATGCTTGCAGAGGCTCATTCCCAAGTGTGTCTTTGTGTGGACGTGGACACCAGTGACAGTTTGCTGCCACTGATTCACATGCCAGTGAAGGACTCCAGAGACTTCTACCCTCTGGGAGACGTCGTGGCCAATGGGAAGAGTCTGGATGGATCGTTTATAAACATACTGGCTGCTGTGAAAGCGGTAGGTTCTCAATTTCGCCAGCCACAACATCGTGGACACCTGCGTGATCTCATAAGAGCCAATACAGAGATCAGTCCATTGTTCTATTAAGCAAATAATAATTCGGATTTTCATCAAACATCGGTCAGAAGGTAATTTCATTCCGGTTTTCGTGCCTTGCCGTTCTCCTTTTCAGATCGGCGAGATGAAACTGTTCAGGAAATCGGATGGACGCCAGGGACAGAGGATGGAAGTGAAGCTTTTTGATGAGTTGGTGTCGTCCTTCCCACTCGTTTGGTGGGTCTCCTACTTCGTGTTCTATTTGCTCATCGCTTTGTTTCAATCCCATTGACTTTGGTAAGATCAAGGTGAACTTGCTGGCCTCTCCAGACTAACTTCTTGACCTGCGATTAATTCACAGTTGGGACAGAGAAGTCATTCAGCATGTCCAGACTTCAGTGTCCAAAGGGACTGGTAGGAATGAATCTCAAGTTGAATGTTATTGCTACCCGTCAGGTCCTATTAACGTTCCCGTACTAAAGTCAAGCATAACTGTGGACACTTGAGATGAAGCGCTCTGTTATTTTTGAGATAACTTACGCATGTTTTGACTCGATTCCTCATTCCAAGTGATCTTCATAGCGGATACGAAGATTAACTTTGACAGCTTCCGCAACGGAATGACCGCAACAGTCAACTCCAAAACCATTATCACTGTCAATCCTGGTAAGCGTGTCACTGCATCGTTTCACCAAAGCATAACAGCTAACAATTAAACAAGAGTCATGTCGAAAAAAGGTATGCAAGGGGAAGTCGTCCAGCAGTGAGCCATACAAAGAGGCATGCACTGTGTCGCTGTACATGTTCATCTTTTTTTTTTTTTTTTTGCAGACACGCGTGAGGCTGGCTTGCTGTGCAGATATGCTACAGAGCTATTGGAATCCGGCGCTCTGGAACAAGATGACAAGGCAGAGGATGTGCAGGGTAACTTAGCATCAAGACTTGACTGACTCTTGGTATTATTTGAAGAAAAAGCCCCTGCTTTTTAATGGGACATTTGATATCCCACTGGGATACGTTAGAATGTGTGGTTATAACTAGCGGTATTTAAGATCTCAGAATACACCAAAAGCTTTCATTATGCATCCAATGCTTAACCCTTTCATGCACCCTGTAACCCGATAACATGATAAGATGTCCACTGGAGTGACCGCTATCCCTGAAAGGGGTAATTGGGATTACATCTTGTCTGTTTGAAATTATGAGGGGAAAAAATATCTGGTGCAATATGGCTTCGTTTTCATTTTCTTCTCATCATATGTCCAAATGTTTACGATTGAGCAGTGGAGTCAATCACCGCCGTGTACACGGTGGGTCAGCTGAAGGAAAAAAGCCAGGAAACTCCGGAGACGTCCCACGGCATCACATACAGTTTCATCACCAAGCTTGATCTGGACTCTTGCGTTTCCAAAGTCATCAGGACTCGCTGGTATGCTCACTTGGGGCACACAGGATGAGTTACTCGTTGCAACAATTGCAATTTTTTTTTTTTGTCACATCTCTCAGCGCCAAGTGTAAGTTCCAGGTGACCGAGGGCACGCAATATTGCAGCAACCAGTTGTGTCCAGGAAGGGGTCAAGTCTTCTCTTCCATCACTGGCTTTGACCTCCTGGTGGACCTCACGGACCACACGGGCACTCTGCACGCCTGCTGCCTCAGAAGCCCAGTGGCCGAGGCCATGCTGGGATGCACTGTTAGTATTCCAAACAGCACCCGTTACTCATCGAGAATCGGGGGGAGAAACACAAAGCGTATCTTTTCCTTTCTCTTCAGACCGAGCAGTTTACTCGTTTAACCGACAATGAGCGCACTGCAATGAAGTGGAAGTTTCTTCTGGAGAGATGCAAAATATATGTGAAGGTGAAATTGCTGTTCACTTTCTGCCTCAAGGATTCAGTGCAAAGACACACATTATAAATGTTTCTGGAAAATGTTGTTTTAGATCCTCCCTTCCACGAGGACAAAGAGTGGGGTGCGGGCAGTGGTCCTGGCCTGCTCACTGGCCGACCCGGGCGAGGTGAAGCAGCACATGTCAACCCTGCAGAAGGGAGACTGAGGAACTCCCCCTCAACCACACAGTGGAAGCTCGAGTGTTCGTTTCCTCCAACCATTACACAGAGGTGATGAGAGTTTGTGTTTAGGTTGTTGTTATTCTGTCTTTTCTTCAACACTGTTTTGCTAAACTGAGGCGTTAAACCATATAATCTTCCGTGAAATAAAGATGCGTTCGTTCATCAAGTCTGGTCTCTTAAATCTGAACAGGACTTTTTTTTTTTTTTTTTAATCCTAGGTATTATCAGATTTTGGTTAAGGAAGACGGATGGAAACATCTCGAAAACATTCAGACAATTTACACAAGGAGTTGAAAGGCTGGGACATGTGTGACATTGAAAGAATGAACAATTAACATTTCGTGAGCAGAAGCCTGCTATATTGTGTCAAAATACAAATAAGCAGGGTAGCATCAAGACATATATCTTCTCAACATAAAGTATAATTTACACTGTTCATATTTATTTGGCAGGCTTACTCAATTTTTAAAATTACAATAACGGTAGTTTGAGAGAATAACATAACGAGCCGGCAGCTGGCAGCATTGACGCGAGCACAGCGGAACCTTTGTCATCATTATTTGTTGCTCCAGGGGGCTATTTTCAAGACGTACAGGTTTAGTGCAGGAGCAAAACCAAAGGTAATCAAAACTAATTTAACTTTTCCAAGCTTAGACATACAGGCATTCATGTTTTTTTCCATGCAGAGTTGCACATTTACTATATCGGCTTTTAATACCGCGGATCTGCTGTTCCAAACCATTTAACACAGCACGAATGTCAGCTGCTGGTTGGCGTCATTTGCTGCTGCGTGGAAATATGCTGCACTGCCTTCGTGTTATGTCGCATAATAATTGAACGTTAACACGTAATGGTGGACTATACTCACTTCGACAGTGGCAGCCAGAAGACAAGCATGAACGTGAATCAGGGGACCGTGGGCAGCGACCCGGTGATTTTAGCCACGGCCGGCTACGACCACACAGTCCGCTTTTGGCAAGCCCACAGCGGAATCTGCACCCGGACAGTTCAGCACCAAGACTCTGTATCCTTTAATTGGGGATCACACTTCCGGTTGAAGACAACGCAATACGCCTTTGCGTCACCTTTTTATTTTGCTTTTAAGCTCCAAATTCACTTTTAGGCTTTCGTTTTGATTCTGCATTCTGCAACATGATTTTGTACTCAATGATAAAGTTGTGAGGGGACACTGATGGTTGTGGTTCACGTAATTGACTTCCATGCAGGAAGTGTGGGTTCAGTTCCCATTCAGTGACTGGAAATCTGAGAAATGAATTGTTTCTTTAAGAATTCTTGTTATCAGCAAGTCAATTCACTTGAAGTAACACCTGACAGGAGTATGATTGCTGCTGCAGGTTAGTTACTTTAAAAAAAAAAACACCCTTGTCGTCATACATATGTGCATGTCATGAATAAAACGTTGCCTTCCCTTTTAAGGTTATCAGCATATCCGCATGTACGATCTGAACTCCAACAATCCCAACCCTGTCATTAACTATGACGGCGTAAGCAAGAACATCACCTCCGTGGGCTTCCATGAAGATGGACGCTGGATGTACACGGGAGGAGAAGATTGCATGGCTCGTATCTGGGACCTGAGGTACTTCATTGCCAGATAACTGGACTGTAAGAAGGGTCCTTTGGTTTACGATGGAGGTGGTCTGCCAATTTAAGCTAACATAGTAGCAAAGTCATAATTACAGTAAATGTTTGGATAAAAATGATAAATAGGAAATATTTGAATACAATCAAATCATGAATGTGTCAAACTAACTTAATCCCACACAGGTCAAGAAATCTGCAGTGTCAAAGGATCTTTCAGGTCAACGCGCCCATCAACTGTGTGTGCCTGCATCCGAACCAGGTGGGATGTTCACAAATGCGCGTTGGCGTTGATTTTGGTCAACTTGAAATGCACATTTTCAGGCAGAACTCATCGTCGGAGACCAGAGTGGAGTGATTCATATTTGGGATCTGAAAACGGACCACAATGAGCAGCTCATTCCCGAGCCGGAAGTGTCAGTCAACGCAGTTCATATCGATCCAGATGCCAGTTACATGGCAGCAGTCAACAGCTCGGTCAGTTACTCAACTTTATTATTTTTTTCTTTTAACCCTTTCAGGGATAGCGGTTACTACAGTGGACAGTTTATCATGTTTTCAGGTTACCGGGTGCATGAAAGGATTAAAATCTACATTGAAGGCGACCAAACAGTGCACTTGTGCCTTTAATTCATAAAACTTCCTAGTTGTTCTCCACGACAGGGTAACTGTTACGTGTGGAACCTGGCCGGAGGCATGGGAGACGAGGTGACACAGCTCATTCCCAAAACCAAAATCCCAGCGCACAAACGCTACTCTCTACGCTGCAAGTTTAGCCCCGATTCCACGTGAGTCTTTGCCTCGGCGACATTTCTACACCCGTAACCCACAACCTACCTCATGAGGCATAAAATGACGGCGTGCTTCTCATTCTGTCAGTCTGTTAGCCACCTGCTCAGCCGATCAGACCTGCAAAATTTGGAGGACGTCCAATTTCTCCCTGATGACCGAGCTGAGCATCAAGAGTAACAATCCTGGAGAGACATCTAGAGGCTGGATGTGGGACTGCGCCTTCTCAGGGGACTCGCAGTACATTGTCACGGGTAGGCCGACGCTTGACCAAAATGTCCCCACGTCGGTTAAAGCGCCGATCATTGGAAGAATAATGAATTGCGTTGTTTTTTTTTCCGCAGCTTCCTCGGACAACTTGGCTCGTCTGTGGTGTGTGGAGACGGGCGAGATCAAAAGGGAGTACAGTGGCCATCAGAAGGCCGTGGTGTGTCTGGCCTTCAATGACAGCGTGCTGACCTGAGGATCAGGACTGTGCAATGTTGAAAGCAAGACCATAAAAAAGTTTTTAAAAAAACATTCAAAAAAGCGCCGTTGTCTTTTTTTTTTTTAATTCAACACTGACATTACACTGGTTGTCGGTACAAATGGGGAGCCAGGGAGGGTTGTAGGCATGAATCTTGTATTGAAGCATTCGTCTTGAAGAAAAAGTTCCTCTTCCTAATCTTTTTGTTTCCCCAGGATGATTGTTAGAGATCGAGAATTACTCCGGTAGGTAGTAAAAGCAAACAGACACACAGATGTTGTTGGGAAAGCATATGTCGATGCAGAAATAGACCAGCCGCTGTTTGCCCGGCCCTGAGAAAGACAGAAACCGAAACTTGTGTCAAATAAATCAATCAAAACTGAAATGGCTTGGATTTTCTCATGCATGCGTACCAGTTGTGAATAAGTCTTACACCAAATTGTACTTCCTATACGTTAGCGTTTGAGTCATGTCATTTGCTGAGTGTCTTGAGGTAGGTTCTCTCACTTCTTACCTTCAGCCCTCTTGGTCCAGTGAATAGTCTTATCCTGACACAGACGCTTCAGAGGTTCTTCCAAGGTAGAGGCATCTGTCTGACGAGCAGGCAGGACCCCCAAGAATTCCGTGCGCCTGCGGGTCTCGTTCGCAGAAAGCTGGAACGGATTCTGCTGGAGAAAGAAAAAAAAATATTAACATGTTGTGGTGATTTATATCAGAAGTACGGTTGGTAAAATATTAGAAAGGCCCCTCACAGTATGACAAAGTGCAGTTTCATACTTGTGGTGATCTACAACCCCCAAAAAATGCTATTTGTAAATTTGTATTGGAGATATTGAGATCGTGCAGATTAAAATGTGGCTGGTGGGCGTGGCTTTTGAGTTCATAACATTCAAGAAAAAACTTTTTGCTGGGTTGGCTAATATTATCATATGACCCAGCGTAATCGAAATGCAGAAAAATATGTCGACGGCTGCTCAAATTGCCCAATGAGAACTAAGTCAGTGGGGGCAGTATTTCCCTCCAAAAGAGAAGTTAAAAACCCGCTGCCCGCCCCCCACCACACACACAGTGAGGCTATTGTATCTGCTGTAGTCTCCTGTAAGAAGAGCCCAGGCTGCAGGGATCATATGTTCTAAGGAATCCAGCAGGAGCGAGATTTGAAAAGGATCTTCTTCAACCCACCCCCCACGTTTGGATTTAGCAGCGAGGTAGTCATGCGGAACCACATTTTAAACGCACAAGTATCAAGCGAAAAACAACTTGTGAATTCGTCAGGGGTTGGATTAAAACTGAAACCGTTTTCGCTCGTGAGCCGGGGGACTTCTCCAAAAAAGCTCCTCAAACCCATTTCAACATAGTTCCTCGAGAAGATGTTGGCCAAAAATTAACTTTTGTCCAAATAATCTCTTCAAATCACCTCAAGAAGGTTTCGTGGCACCCACGTACTACTTTTGTTTGGCCTGAGTAAAAAATAAATAAACAAATAAAAATTGAATACTCAAAGGTTCACTTTACTGCCTTGCTACCTTGTGTACCGATGCTTGAAGAAGGGAGTGCACATTCTCATAGTCCGATGTCTCCATGGTCCGCAGGAAGCAGCTCTCCTGGTGGACCGGCTGGTAACATACCAAGCCCTTAAAAAAAATTTTTTTTTCAAAGCACGGCAGAATTTAATCAGACATTTTTTTCTCCGTCATACCCCCGGTCATTGCTCCCGTGAACATACATGTTTCATGTCAAAGAGCACAGTGGACGTCTGATTCGCCCGCGCGGTCACAGAAAAGGTCACGAGGCCGTTCTGCTGGTCCACGACTGCAGACTGGTTGAGGAGCAGGACCCCTGCCGGATCTGGAGCGGTGAATCGGACAGCCTGTGAAGACTAACGGGAGATGAAGATGATGATGACGATGCGAAATTGGTTGAGAAACATGACCAGCCAAACCTGCCAGCGACGTTGGGGCAACTCGAGGTGGCCAGTCAAACCGAGGGCCAGGAGGATAAGGAGCAGAGAAGCTGAGAGGCTGACGCAGAGAGCTTTTTTGGGGATGTTGTGGGAATCCGAGGAGCCCCCTTTCTATGGAGACAAAAGCAGAACAGCTGAGAAAAGTTCGGCATGAAGAACCAGGAAACGACACGCTTACCGTGCAGCATCCCCCTTCCAAAGTGCCTTGTGGAAGATTCCAACATCTTCCCATCCCGCATCCCATCATGGCTCCTCACTCGGTCTGCTCCCTTCTCCAACGGCGCCGGAACGGAGCTGTGCTCATGACAAGCGCTTGTCCGAGATCCGCTTCACCTGGCTGCCTTCCGTTTTCATCCCCAGAGACCTCCCACTTCACCCCACCAGCCCCTTCTCGTCTCTTCAATCCAAATCTTCGAATCACCTGAACTGTTACAGAGGAGATTGTTTTCATGCCTCTGACCCTACAAGGAAGAAGCCATTACATTTTGGTGTGGATCCACAAATTGTTAAGAGATAGGCTCCACAGAGTTCCCTTCCTGCAATCTTTTTGGACTGCACACACACACACACGCGTTTGGCAGCAGACCTCAGTGCGGACAATAGACAAAAGGCAGAAAAGCAGCCACAGCACGGAAGGCATCTCTCAGCAGGCGAGAAGGTGATACGCGACTCTGGAGTAGTTCCCGCAGGTGAAAGCACCAAGGTGACTTTACGAAAATAAAACCACAGCAAGATGGCGTTAAGATTTTTGTTTTAATCAGGATCAGCGTTGCGTATTTGTGTGAACATCAAGAGGCCCGCACAAAAGAAAATCATTAGCCCGATAGCCAAAGTGCCCAAGTCATTTTTAACACAATGTCACAAGATCAATAAAATATATCAAAATGTTTCTAAAGACTCTCACTTATCTAGATCATGGTTATTTGCAAAACATGACTTAGGCAACTATGGTGTTAGGCTAATAAATTGCACATGTAATTTGCATTTTTGCAACTTGCTATTATTCCCCCCCCCACCTCCTCCTTGAAAACGGTTGCAAACCTGACTCCGTTCCACTTTGCAGCTCACTTCCTTCCTTAAATTGCACAGTTAGTTGCCAAAGCAAAGACGCAATTAACCCTTTCATGCACTAGCCCGGTAACATTATAAGCCACAGGTGTCAAAGTCAAGGCCCGGGGGCCAGATCTGGCCCGCCACATCATTTTATGTGGCCCGCAAAAGCAAATCAAGCATGTCAAGTTCCACGATGCTTGCTAAAGTCTGCACCAAAATTTCAAATTGTCATACGTTAATCCACAAGAACAGTCATTCTTGACTTCTGATTTTAAAACTAATTATCTAGCAATATCAATTAAAAGTGACAAAAATGAGTTAGACACCCATGTTATAAGCTGTCCACTGTAGTAACCGCTGTCCCTGAATGGGTTAAAGTACACGATTATCTCAGAATGTTATACTGTGTGGTACTCGTCTGTATTCTTGACACTGGGTACACGGAAAATACATATGAAATAACAGTGCTTAAAAAAAAAAAACACTCATTTGTAACTTGTGAAAAGAAGTTAGTACCGGGTTAGCATACCCCAGTTTGACACAATAACCCTGAACGCTTTCAACAATACTCCTTTAAAGATTTGAAAATTTCAAATGATAATAGACTGCATATACATTTGGATAAAGGAAATTTTACCCCCCCATCCCACTAATTATGTAATCATTTATGATAACATATTTGACAGGAGTTTAACTTGTGATTTACAGGCTGCAAAAGCAAGTCCCTATCAACTGTGGTCCAAAATACTCTCACTGAATTTGGCTTCTTGAAGAATTCAGAATCAAATTACATTTGAGAACCATATAAAAGTTACTTTGTCTTCTGGCTCATGCTAAACCAGTTAGCATTAAATTGATTTGACATTTTTTTTCAGCGGGTCAAGTAGCACCTTGAAACGGACAATTCTGTATAAAATCTTAAAAAGCTGACGGTAGTTGTGTCATAAAGATGATAAATCATGAATATAACCGAGACAACTGGAAGATGATGGACCTGAGGTGATCCCAAGAGTCCTTCATCCCTGCAGGGCCGGGAGCAAGTCCGCAATGCTCTCCACGTAATAATCGGGCACCATTCTCTGCCTCTCCGAGCAGCCGCTCTTCTGATTGGCCTCAGCCTCGGCCACCGTGCTGACGCCGGTGAGGGTGAGGAGCGTCTTGAGGTCGCAGTTGGAACCCAGCATGATGTCCGTGTCCAGGCGGTCGCCCACCATCAGGCAACGGCCGGGCTCCACGTGGAACTTGGAGGCCACGCAGTCAAACATGAAGCGGCTGGGTTTGCCCACTGTGGCGGCCTGGCGCTGGGCCGCGGTCTCAACCGCCTGCAGTAGGCAGCCCGTACCTGACGGGAGCAAGGTGAGACACAATTTGAACACTTAGGCCTACGACGCTACTGGTCAAGATGGTGGTACTTAGAGAGCCAAGTATTTCTTGAGGTGTAAAAAGCTTGAGTGCCAGAAAAGATCGGAAGTGATGGAAACTAACGCAAAGCACCCAAGATCCAAGCAGATTTTTTCCTACCTGGGACTGCCGTGCCCCCCTCCAGAGGCAGCCTGGTGTCTCTATTGGTGCCCACAAACAAACAGTCCATTCGGGTGAGGTACTGCAAGGCTCTGTTCAGCTTCATGTAGCTGAAATGCTCATCAAACCCGACCAGCACCGCCTTCACGTCGGGTTCCAGAGGCACGTTGGCCCAGTCGGTCTGCTTGCCGAAGACGTGGTCCGGTCCCAGTCCGGTTTGCTGGATGCCGACCGCCTCCAGCTCCTGCTTCATAGCGTTGCTGCCGATCAGGTACACTTTGCCCTGCAGCTTGCACACCGTTTTCAGGTAGATGGCGGAGCAGTACGCGGTCCCAAACACCTCATCCTCGCTCGCGTTAAAGCCCAGCGTGGACATTTTATCCACGTACATCTTTCTTGTCTTGGTGCTGTTGTTGGTCACAAAAAATACTTGCTTCCCGTGTTCCTTGAGCAGCTCGATGACTCGAGGGGCACCGGGGATGGCCTGGTCCCCTCTCCAGATGACCCCGTCGCAGTCAAACAGGACGCTGTCCACAGAGGCCAGCAGTTGTTTCGCCAGCTCGCCACTGAGTCGGACGCATTTTGACCCGGCCATGAGGAGATAAGTTGCGCTCAAGTGTTCAAAATAAACACGTAATTTGTAGTTGCGCAATCAACGACCATTCGCTTTCCGCACCAGGAAATATCTCTAGCGCATGACACACCCTATGCTGCAAGTCGAAAACAAGTTATAACATGACCATAAGTCAAACTTTTTGAGCTAAACAAAGGGCTTAATTGTGCTGAACAATAATTATGTAAAACCTGACCTTCCAGTGAGCCCTTCTTCATGCCGATGTGACTACTTCCGCACCGGCTTAAAAGAGACAGGACCCACGTAAGAAGCCCCGCCCACCGCCCCCTACCGTCCGTTTCCACGCCTGCCTAAAATGTCATTTTGGAAATTCCTTCATTGGACGTTCGACTAATCTCAACATGATGTACCGAGTAACCACATTAAAATATTCTATATTCAAGCTATATATATTCCCTGCCCATTTTAAAACGTGCACACATATCCTGATATTGCACAAATATGTGCAGGGAGCACATGCTCAATCACAAATAGGATTAAATGTACATTTATGTTGCACATGATTATTGTTCAGTACTCTACTTTGGGTGTTGTGGATACATCATTTAATCAGTGAATAACATAATAAAATAATTCAAATTACAAATGCAAACATTTTAATAGTGAAAAAATACAATTTAACTCATCCAGTTAAAGCAATACATTAAAAAAATGTTTCAGAAAGAAATCCCCTAACACATTCCAGAAAATTCTCCTTCAAAATTAAAAATCGGATCAATGGTGTATTAACAACGAAGGAATTCAATATTTGTTCTCCCTTAGTCGTGGGGACTTTTCCAATCTGTGACATTGTGTGGGTGACTATTTTTTCAGAACTAGTAGTTGATCGTAGAATGTAAACAGACACCAAGCGCAGTGACAATCTTCTAAGTGTTTTTTTTCCTACCAGGTCGTCGAGGAAAAAATATCTCCCCCAAATTCCGCAGTACCCCACGGCTGTAGTAGTTTCTCTTCGAGTTGTGAGACGCCGCGCTACAGAAAAGATCTCCCGTGGGAGACGGGTGGCAGTGCTGACAAACGTAGCCGCGATTTCTGTACCACTCATTGGAAGTCTGATTGATGAGCGCCAAGAACAAATGGAACAGTGTGTAACCAGCGAGCAGCAAGAAGACAAAGACGGCGAAGCCCAGCATGAAGACGATTCGAGGGAAGGTCAGGAACAGATGCTACAAAGGAAAAAAAAAGAGAAAATATTTCAATATGAAATAAGGCCAGTGATTATGCAGTATCTCACAAAAATGGGTGGACCAAACGATCAATTTCCAGCACTCCCACTGGAGTTCACCAGTTTTCCAAACTGCCACTCAAACCTTCTTCTACTCCTTCGCGATGACATCATCTAAGCTGGTGGATGTTTGTTTTGTTGCCACTGATTGATTTTTACCTGCATGACAAATTGAGGCCCAGCTGGCTGTTGCTGGCCATACTCATCAATATAGCTGGCCCACAGGAGCCCCGACTGCAGCACGGCTTCAAGCAGCACGTTGGCCGTCAGGATGGCAATGTCAGCCGACATGGCGCATACGCTGATCAAGTAGAGCAGGAAGTAACGGATGTTGTAGGCACCGATGCAGTTGTTCACCCAGATGCAGTGGTGGTCGAAACGCTGAACACACCTGTCGCACACTCCTGAAATATAAAGTGCATTTGGGCTTCATATATTGTAGTTTGAATTCTCAATAAAATGTCAGGAGGAATGAAGAAAGGCATGAATGCAAACAGTCAGAAAGGATAAGATGCAAATACAGTTTTCGATAAAGCCACAAGAGTGTGAACAAACGAAACAAAGAACTCACTGCAGTGCTTGGAGCGGGCAGGTTTGATAAGGTGACATGTTGGGCAAGAGATGCCTGGGTGAAACAGCCTCTTGTCGTATGGATACATGTTCAACTGGCTCGAGTTTTTCTTCTTGGTCACGGTGCCTTTGAGATGGTATCAAATAAAAAGTTGCGGAGTGAAGAAGGACAAAATAACAAAACCAAATGCGAGGCCAACAAAAAAGGTACCTGGTTCTTTGTTGATGCAAAGGTAGAAGAAGAAAATCTTAACAACGAGGAGGATGTAAGGCACGGACAGGCTGACCAGAGAGATGCCCATCTCGACGCAGAAACCAAAAACCTCATAGGTGAACTCGGCGTATACGGCTCCTTCTAACAGGATGTGCAGAATGATGAACATTTTGGTCCTGCAGCGACAGGGAAGTGGCACATTAGAATGGCCATGGTCTGAAAGTGTTTACAAGATATCAAATGCATGTCTATGATGTGCAAGTATAAAGTACAGACGTTGTATACACACCTCTGGTGAAAAAACCTGTGCGAGGTCCACTGTAAACACCGCTTGAGCCATTTTGGAGTAAGTGGTAAAACTAACTGTGAAGGGGAAATTAAAAAATAAAAAAGTATACAGTGTTTTAGTGGGTGTGTTGATCGTGCCATACTTAATCCAACAGCGCCCTCCAGAGTGCATTTCTGGAAACGTCAATAAAGACCCCATATGTCTTACCTTTGTTGTGGTGTCGAAAATGTAAGAAAATGGACTTTGTTGCTGGCCCGAATATTTGCAGACTAAGATGATGGACGTGAGCACCACAGTCACGTAGATGGCAAACAAAGTGAGGAAATCCATGTCTCACCACAACGCCGATAATATCGCCACTGTCAAATTTCGCAGTCGTTTTGTTCCCAAGTGAAGCATTATTGTCAACAAAAATGCATTCTAAACTTCTAAGTTGGACAGGTTTAACGTCAGTAAGTACGCTCATTCAAGATACAGTACACGTTTTTTTAAACCTATACACGCAAGCAGAAGTATTTGAAAATATGATCTCACGTTAACATAACTGGTAAAGTTGTGCAGGTAGCGACGTGGTTTTTCGTTTCACGTTTGGTCTACTTCCTGTAAACATTACTACTTCCTTAGCATGCGTGGCTAGCTAACAGCAGTGGGTGGGGCTTAACTGTGCGGAGTCTGGCAAGACTCATTTTAAAACTACTCATTTAAAGTTATATATTTGATATGTGTTTAATATAATCATAATAATAATGTCATTAATATTTATTTTCCATTTTCGTGTTTATCCTTATTTTCCGATTAAGTGCTTGACACGTTATTAAAAATGTTCATCTTTTGTACTCAGATGCGCTCGTGTCTTGTTAACTTGTGCTCGCGTTTTCAGTTTATCTGTTTTTCATGAAATGCCCACTGCATCAAAATCAGTGTTACGAATTATTGACCTATTCAAGGCCTTACCTTTCTCATCTTCAACTAATTTATATGCAGAATACTGCATCTTTTGTGTTTATTCCATTGTGTTTTTTGAAAAGAAATATATATTTTTAAATCCCATTGCATCAAAATCAGGATTATGAATTATTGGCCTATCCCAGACTATAATTAATAATAAAAAAAAAGAACATTTGTTCATCTATAGTTAGGTCTGAAGTTGTTCAAAGGATATGAAGTGCTCATTGCAAAATAAAATATTCATATACCTCGAGTGTGATTTTTCTGATGTCCCTGTTACTGTAATCCACCGTGAAAGAAGACAACAATGCAACACAAGACACTTGCTGGATCTAGTTGCTAACTGGTCCTGCCACTCATATTACAGCTCCTGTTGCTGGAAAAAAAAAAGAAAAAAGTAAAATGTCCAGGAGTTATTGATGCTGCCGACAAAGGTATGAGATGCCTACTTTTAAATACTTTGCATCTTTTCTTTTGCTTGTAAAAATGCCTCACTGTTGTACTGATATTGTTGATTTCAAATGTACTCATTGTTGATTTCAGTGCGACGTAATTTAATATTCGTACATTGCCTGTGAAGTGACAGCAGTTTGCTGAATACATTTCAAGGTTTTGTCGGTATATTACTTTTTTGCATCACAGAACCAAATAAGATGAGAACTATCGAATGAAATGATCACTTGAAAAAAATAAAACACTCTGAACTGGTTGCCAGCCAGTCGCAGGGCACACATCGACAAACAACCATCTGCGCTCACACTCACACCTAAAGACAATTTAGAGTGTTCTATTAACCTACCACGCATGTTTTTGGAACGGGGGAGGAATCCAGAGTACCCGGAGAAAACCCACACAGGCACGGGGAGAACATGCAAACTCCACACAGGAAGGCCTACGCCAGAATTGAACCCTGCATCTGTGCAACGTGACGCCGGCACGCTAACCAGTCGACCACGTTAACAGGTTTATGGGGTGCATGAAAGGGTTAATATCCAACCAGAGATGGTGAGCATGTGTTTCTACTAAAGCTGCATCGCGATGTGGGGAGATGGAGGTAGGGCTACAGAGCCCACAAATAATCCATCTAATCCTGCAGCCTTAAGTCTTGAATGTCTACTCCTGCTTCTTAATGGACCGAAGCGTTTAAAGTGCGCACACATAATCGAGGACGAACAGAATTCCAGGCTGACGTTCCAATTAGTCCTCCTCATCAGGCTTCCTGACATCAACCCGGAGTGATTCTGGGCCAGGAACAGTTCCTCGGAGAGCCACCTAGCCACAAGAAGAGGAGGCGGAAAAAGACACGCCGGTGTATTTATAGAAAAATGAGGCCTCACAATAGCCTTTTTCGGCGAGTGAATTATTAAGGAAATCAAGTGCACGGGTGGCGGCGTCCCAGTTTTCTGATGAACACAGCGAGCATCTCGTCCCTGGGATGAATCAGGGATGAGACGCAGGACAGACTCCTTCATAAACTCATCAAAAGACCGGATTTGCTTTTCATGCGAACTCAGCCCTCACTTATTTGGATCTTGTGACTCTATTTTATGGAGTTCTGTGTCAAGGCGTGATCAGGGCGATTTTTTTTTTTTAAAAAATCTACATTGACCTGGGAAGACGCTCTGCAATTAAAGGCTGAAAATGAAGAAATTTTTGCAAAACAAAAAAAGCAGATCTTCATTGCGCCAGACCAAACGGAGCTCTAGGTGTCAATCCAAAGATTTCTGTGAGTGGTTTCTTGTGTTCTCTTTAATTTCATGTACGTTGTCTCTTTTGTGTGCTAATAATTCTCCTGATATTTTTGTGAAGTAGTTCAGAGAGGTAGACTTCAACATTTGCAGTGGGAACTTCTTTGCTCGGGTAACAAAGGTCCCAATCTCTGCTAAAACTTAATTTAACCCTTTCATGTGCCCTGTAACCTGATAACATGATAAGCTGTCCACTGTGGTAACCGCTGTCCCTGAAAGGGTTCATTGGCTCATATACACTTTGTGAACCAGATCGGGGAAAAACGTGGGTGTACGTCATCGTATGGAAGGTTCAGGGTAGAGAAACCTACTCTGGCTCTAATTTGAGGCAACTGTAGTTCAAAAGAGAAGACGGCATTCTTTCCAGCGGAATATTCGATGGACAGTTTTTGTGTCAGATCACTTGATTTGAATGCATCTTTTTTTCTTCCTTTTTAACACCAATTGAATTCAAAATTACAATATGAGGCGTTTTGGGATTATGGGGGCTCTCAAGGCTTTCCCCCCATTTCAATTAAAAATATCTAAACAACATTCCTCGCCCACCCTCCTCCAGTCCTCAGCATGCCGGCGTCTAACCAGGGCTGGCCTGAGGAATTTGGATTCCAGCTTGGTGGGAATGGACCGAGCTACATCCTGTCCGTAGAGGAAGGAAGCAGCGCCCAACTGGCCGGCCTTCAGGCTGGAGATCAAGTGTTGGAAATCGAAGGCCACAATGTGTCAACGCTTTGTCCGCAAGCTGTTGTTGCCATCGCCCAGACCCAGAAGAACATCCCCCCCAGCATTGGTGTGGTGTCCCGCATCCAGCAGGTTTGTGATAAAGCAAATACTTTTACGGATTTGTGCAATGTTCTTTTTTTCCCCAATATTGTGTATTTTGGGTTTACAGATGGATATCGTACCAGGTCCTGATGGCCGTTACGGTTTCACCATTGTGGGAGATTGCCCATTGCTGGTGGAGGACTGCTCACCGTGCTCCCCGGCGGGCCGTGCGGGTCTGAGGGCAGGCGACTGCGTGATGGAGGTCAACGGCATCCCTGTCAGGCAGCACGAGATGGCCGCGGCGCTCATCAAGTCGTCCCAGGGGAGGACTTTACGGTTGGGCGTGCTGGGCCTCGGCACGAGGCAGAAAGGCAGCCTCAGCATGGAGGATAACCGGATCGGAGGGGAAAGCACAAGAGCGGACCGGAAATACAAGGCCCTGGAGTTCAACAGGAAGGTAGCAGACACGCCGGAAGATTTATTAGATTGATATACACTCCACTCATTTGGATCGTTACTTTCTCACCACCAGGTTGAGCAGATTTTAAGCGACGCGCCCAACGTGAAGGAGAGACTCTTCAGCGTGCTGAAGCAATACGCGGCGGAGAAAAATGTCGACTGGTTGGCCTCCGTCTTGCCCGAAATCCTCATCACTGATGACCATCGACAGCTCATCTTCAGTATCAGGTGAGAGGTTTGGCAGTCCTTACATGCTTGGCAAACTGATGTAAGATTGACAGCAGGTGTGCACGCTGGAGGGAAGGCACTCCTCTGCCACCTGCTGGAGACACGCAAGAACAGTTATGACATGAGTGAGTTTTAAAGTAATCACCCCCAATATTTTTTTCTCCATGTTGCGCCGAACAAAGTCCAGACACCAAACAAACAATTTGTCCTGCTCAAATAATCTACGGGGATTCATTCACAGTAATACCGAAAGAGGCACTTCCATCTGCCACCCAGGTTAAATCCACAGAGACCCCTAAGTCTCTGACGAGCTGGATGTCAGCTCAGTCTCACTGCAGGTTTTTAAACATTGTTGATTGAGGAATGACTGGGTTTGGAGTTTTTTTTTCCATTATTGAAGCGGTCCATCTGGTGTTTCAGGATATTCATCATACTGGAATCACTCCAAATAACTTAATGTGAAAAGAAAAAAAAATCAATTTCAGACAGCCTGAATTACCTGTTTGTCTACAGTCCAAAAGAGACTGCAGTCTTATTTTCCCCCCCTCTCCATTCCCCTGACAGTTTTGTCCACAGATTGCTCTTCCTCCACAAGTGCAGCCAATAAAAGCGGCCAATTATTTTCGTACTACTCTGGCTGGTTACCCACAACTGCTTCACCAGCCTCCACATACTGTAAGAAGGGTTTCCAGCATGTAAAGAGCAGGCAGGTTTTTTTTCCCTCCAATCTGAAGCAAGGTTGAAATTTTAAGCGTGATTCAACTTTTTTTTTTTTGTTGCCACGAATAGATGAAGGGCACTCCTACTTGCGTCTACAGCACTAGCGGGACTAATGGCATCCTTGTGATTTGCCTTTGCACAACTCTCTCACCAAGGGGATATTTGTCTTTTGCTCTGTTGTATTTCCCTCTCGTTTTCTTACTCCAAGCCCCCCACCTCCAGTCCTCCTCCTCTCTGTCTCCACCTGACACTTTGGTGGTGAAGGACTCCTGAATGCTCCCACCAATATATATATATATATATATATATATATATATTATATTATATATATATATATATATATATATATATA
>CAAKHF010024657.1:30668-83889 GCA_901007745.1 Hippocampus kuda
AGCGGTTTTTTTTTTTTTTTTTTCTCCCCCCCCCCCCCGCTTTTTATGGCTTCAATAAAATGTACTCTTGAAATTAGATATTGCTTGTGTAAGATTTACTGATAATCTAAGGGGGCAAACCAGGGAACAAAAAGTGCAGTAATTGTATGCTGCAACTTCAGGACCACGGAGAGCGACATTACAAACTGTAACAACAACAACAACAACAAAAAAAACAAACCAAAAAACGTAACGCCAACTAAAGTGCTCGTCCTGTGGTTTCTGATGATAAATTGCAGGTCACAGTATTCAAGAGTAGTTGTCTGGAATGATACATTTCAGCACAGAGTCGGTGCATAAGTGCGAGTTTTGCAGATTCTTAATCAAAGAATCCTTTGCCTAATTGTTTGCTTTTATCCTTTAACACAGACGAATCATTGGGCTTTGTTTCACGTTGCTTTTTTTTTTTTTGCTCCAGCGAAGAGTCAATTTTACAGTTTAGTCTCACTCGCCTGCCTCTGAGTCACATCTGAAGGCCTCCACATGAAATGAAACGAGGTCTGCTCTTTGTAGTTATCTGCTCGTCATTCTTGCCTTTGGAGAAATACACCCCTGCATGCTTCTATCAGATAATTATAGATTCTCTCTTCCTTGATAAATGAGGTCAAATCGGGACACTCCTTTAGTTTCCAAGAGTGGAGGCAAGCAACTTTTTTTTTTTTTTTTGGGGGGGGGGGAAAGCTCCCTGTTTCAACACATCAGTCACATTACTTCTGGAAATAATAGCGATGTTCCAAAAAGACAAAATACACACACGCACGCACACACTGGAGACATACTGTAATAAGCTTTCTGGTACAAATAGATGACAGAAGAGACACAGACAACACAAACAGCGAGGGGCTGTGTGGGTGTTGACACCTACATGGCTGCGGAACATTTATTTAAATCCCGTGGCTCTGTTTATCGGAGCTACTCGTCGCCTCATGCACACGCGCACGCGTACACGCACGTGCAAGCACACGCAAACACAGAAGATCGAATGGAAAAAAAAGTGGTAAAGTGTGTGTGTGTGTGTGTGTGTGCGCGCTCAAACTCCCAAACTTCAGATTATGAGATCGACGAACTGCCTGCTACGCTCTCAAGGCGTGTTGCGGAAGTGGACCGGTATCAGTTTCTGGCATGTTCGGCCACGTGACATTTCTTGGGGGTTAGGCGGTAAGGGCGGTAAAAATAAAAATGACCTTCAATGCCGTCTTCTGATGTTTGTTATGATTCAGAAGACCCGTTTAACCCTTTCATGCAGCAATAATGATAACCTGTAACTTGATAAGCTATCCACTGTTGTGACCGCTGTCCCTGAAAGGGTTAAAAATGATTCAACTTCAGGGAATTTTTGGTGTCGAATTATTCTCAATTGTCTTTTACTTGCTGGGAAAAAAACAAACAAAATACAGGATGGTGGGCACTGAACAATTTGGTTCAATTATTTGGCAAACGTGGCCAGGTCTCGGGTCAATAAGATGATGACAGCTTCCTGCTTTGTGCTCATACCGAGGTGACGAATGGGCGGAAGTGTGGGAGATGCTGCAGATGGAGAGAGAGAGTGAGAAAAAAAGAGGGAGGTAGCCGAGGAGGAATCCCATGCTTTTTCACTCCCACACCGTTTTTCTCTTGCCGTATTCAGGCTCCGCTTCCTCACACTGCCGCACTCCGACTCCCGCTAGCACTCTCCATCTCTTTGACTTCTCCTTCAACTCCCTTCAGTCTTCGCTTTCTCTGAGAGTTTTTTACAACGGGGGAAGGATTTGTCAAGTTGTCTGTTAAAGTCTCTTTCCTGTCTACCTTTAAACTGGAGGCCTTATCAAGATTAGACTGGATGTAAATATCACGGGAGGACCTGGTGGATGTTTATCCATTCATTTGTTTCCATAAGTGGTTCCAATTTGGACCCGGACTGTAGACACTCAACTCTGCTCACTCTCTGAGGCGACCCTGGTGGACTAATCTCACCTTCCTGTTTTCTTCACATGCTGCCATGTTGGCCAGAATCTTCATTCCCAAGAAGCACCGACAGCGCTTCGACGAATCCGTCTCCCAGAACGTAATCAACAGGCTGCGTCGCAGTAAGAGCATCAGCGAACCGCAGGGCAGAATCCGTCGCAGCCGCAGCGAGGACCACTCGGACCGCCACCATGGGACCAAACGGGCCAGTTCGGTGCCCCGGGATGGAGGCGAATCTGGTGGGAGGGGAGAGGGGGAAAGAGACAGAGGCCACAGGAAGTCAGTCTCCGGGGTACCGACACATCCTCCCATTGGACCCAATCAGAGGTGAGTAGCTCTCATCTCAAACAATGAATAGAGAAACGGAGCTCATTTGAGACCAATTGAAGTATCGCAAAGCATCCGTTGCACGTTCGCGAATATGCAACACGCAGCAAATGATGTCACAAGTAAAAATAGATTATTTCCTCAAAATAATATCGTCATTTGTGCAACCTAACAAATGCTTCTAACCCTTTTGTGCACCAATAATGATAAAACCTGTAACCTGATAACATGATAAGCTGTCCGCTGTTGTGACCGCTGTCCACAAAAGGGTTCAAATACAACTTCAATGTCAGTATGAAACTAGAATGCTGCCAAGATGGGAGAGCCGGCATCAGGATGATCAAAAGTTCACACAATGGACAGAAAACAAAACGATAGTTTAGTTCACCATTCCTACCAAAACCCCCCAAAACAAAACAAAAAAAAAACCCCAGCATAGACCAGCATGGTTTTGTTGTGCTACGAGCGGGCGATCCACTGATCTGAGGTCACGTTGTTTGAACCTTATCCTGTTTTGTTTTGCTGCAGCCTCTGGTTTGCGCAAAATCAGCAGGAAATCGCAACAAAACAAGCTGGTCTGTGCTGTATTTTTTTTTTTTTTAAAGGGGGGAGAGGAGGCAATGATTCTTTGAATTAGACCGAGCAACACAGTGACTAAGGCCATAACTTGTGAATGTTGCATGTTTGTTCCCCAACCAATTGAGGAAGGGAAAAATATGACCTGAAATATACCAAATTGCAGACTGCCTCACATTGGAGTTAAGTCACGTTGGCCATTCAGCCGTTGTGGAGCTGCTCCATAAAGTGTCAGATGTAATTTTGAAGGGTTCCACAAAGCCATTGTCTCCCCTGGAGTTACGTAATGTAATAGTCGGCGGGGGGCGGGTGGTGGTGTTGATGATTGGAGTGTGATGAGCTGCTTTGTATAGGCTGACGTTGGGGAGTTAAAACGGCCTTGAGCTGCATGAGCGCCAATCTTTTGGTGCGCCTCCCTTACCCCAACAGCCTCCTCGTGGACCCCCCCCCCCCACCCCCCTCATTGTACACCCACCACCCACCCATCTGCAATCACTTTTATGTAACAGCTACCAGCCTATAAAGAACATCTTTGGCCTCTTGCCCCTTGTTTACTTATCAACAAAGCATGCCTTGACTCGTCTCCATGGCAACCTGCCTATCTCTGCTCCAACGTTTACCGTATATATCTTTCCATCCCCTTGTACGTGCTAAAAGACGCGGAACGGCACTTTACCTGTATTCTCAATCTCAAAACAGGCTCATCCGCGTCTACAGAGGCAAGAAGACGTTTGGCTTCACGCTGCGGGGTCACGCTCCGGTCTGCATCGATTCAGTCATCGCAGGTGTGATTCTATCTTTATATTTGATATCCAACCAAGTGCCGGAGGTGCGTGCGCACACGCGCCGGGTGGCTGAGTCTGTTGCTGTTTTCAGCCTCCGGGCTTGAAGGGCATCTTTTGTTAATAATGAATGTAGCGGGAAGCTAATTTGACTCACAGATGAAATTTGAAGAGAAGAAAAGCCCTACGAGTAGACTAAGGTGAATGAGGGCAACATTTTGCAGTTTTAAGAACTGAAGAACTGGTTTCCTAGTAACTGGTTTTTTTTTTGCCAAATGATGTTTATGTAATTCTAGGAGATTCATACAATAGTATCCCAACTAACGTCAAGGTATTTTTTTTTTGGTGTGGTTATTTCACCTATTATTAAATGAAACTGAAGAGCAGCAGAATTCCTCCGCCTGGACATGTGAGCCGAATTTCGCGTGCGCGCTTGTTACTGCGCGTGTTCCACGATGACGGCACAGCTCCCACCCACCACTATCTCCCACCAACATGTGCCGGAGAACACGTTGACTCAGTGGGCCTTATGGAGGATGGTATGGCGATGGTGGAGGCGACTGGCGTGACTTTCATCGCCATCGCGGATCATCTATGACACCTCGATGACACTTGATGTGGTAGCAGCACACGCTTAATAGTTTCCCCTGGGAGCGAGGTTACGTTATGTCACAAAATGTCACCTGGACATCAGATTGTCGGTGCTCTTGTTGGGTGTCATACAAAGACTGATGGAAGCACATTTGTCACCATTCCCACAATTATCCTGATGTGCATGTCAGCTTTGTGGAACTACGCAAGTTTGCGTTGGAGTCTAATGCTTCACTTTTTGTTGGGTCTCCTCGCTTGTGTCTGATTTTCGGGTATTATCTCCCTCGCAGATAGTCCGGCTGAAGAATGTGGACTTAAACCGGGCGACCGCATCCTCTTTCTCAATGGACTGGATATGAGGTCAGCTCAGGTTTCGTATTCTCAATAACAACATTATCATCCTTTTGAAATGAGTTTGTCTCACCGCAAATATTACGCTGTGTATTGCCAACTGCCGCTGAGTTAGATAATCCATCACAGAGGCCTTTTTTTGTTGTTACTGTCATAATCTTGAACTCTGTATTATATCACTGTTGCTGCATTGAGACTAACTATACAGTCAGTGTCAGCTCAACATCAAAATGTCACAATTCGGCAATGCGCTTGCACATCACTTATGAGCACATCAATCTTTTTGTATCTGGAGGTAGACAGAATGGAGCTGAGCTCCAATATGAGTGAAGGTAATTGTGTGTGTAAGTAGCTCGCGCAAGTGACTACTTTTTAGATAAGAAGAACTTTTCTCGTGGGAGGCGTCGTAGTTCTCGGTATTCAACTTTTCGCCCAATGGATCACAGAGGGCACGGGTGGGAGTAAGAAAGGAGAAACTGAATATAAATTCAGAAATAATGGTGGACAATGGCCAGCCTGAACAATAGGTACACCTGAACATGAGGTCCCATGCAGTATTTGCATAGTGCTCAATTTTAGTTTACCCTATCACTGTTTAACATTAACGCAAATGGATTGCGTGAAAACATTTTAATTTCCAAAAACAAAACCGGCTGACAAGGAACTGGGATGAATCAAACGTTCTAAAGGAACAAAGTCCAACAAACCACTTTGAATTCTGGGTTCAAATTAAAGGTTTAGTGTGAGTACTATACTGCCATCTAGCGGTAAACGACGTTCGCTAGGTTTGTCTCTTTTGACTTTCCGTAGCAAAGGGGAGCCGGCGAAACATTGCAGCGGTAACGGAGGCGCGCCCTATGTCATATAATTTACGATTACTGTACTTCAACTAATCACATACAAAAAATGACATTGATATGATGGAACACAGTTTTTGAAGTAATAAACACGCCGTCCCTGTAACTTGCGCAGAGAGCAAGGCTCCACAAGGCCGCGCAGATTCTCCATGCAAATGCAGATGATTGCCATCATGCATTCTATCATAAAAAAACATATTCATAATCAATATATATATATATTTTATTGTGGCGTGTGTTGCCGCTCAATTTCCAACACCCTCCTTGCATTCACCAGTACGTGGCTGCTCATTTTTGTACAAGAAGTCAGTTTTGGGCCCTTAAAACTTAAGCCTCGATGGCGCAGTAGGCAGCGCGTCAGTCTCATAATCTGAAGGTCGTGAGTTCGAGCCTCACTCGGGGCAAATGTTTTTCGTCCGAACCAAATGACATTTTCAAAGATGATAAAAAGTATCTTTGCACCTTTGCAAAGCCAGTTCTTTTGGTACTTCTATTGATATTGATCTTATTATCGTGCGCTTGAACTGTAGAAACATTATGAGTCATCCTTTCTTTCTGGTACGACTAAAAGCACATCACTTGTTTCACCCACCTTCTGTTTATTACGCCATGTTCCCTGCGTAGGAACTGTTCCCATGAAAAGGTGGTGTCAATGCTGCAGGGCAGCGGTGCGATGCCCACGCTGGTTATAGAAGACGGTCCGTCTGATTACTCCTCAGACCCGACAGAAGCGGAGGAAACTCCCAGTCTGTCTTCCAACACCTTGCCGCGCTCTAGGTGAGAACTTCAAAATGCAGGGGACAACTTGTTCAAGCACATGAAGTATGACAGTGTGAAAATGTGCCTTGCTGCTTAGATCTCCTGTCCTCAGCTCCCTCCAGTGGGTGGCAGAGATCCTTCCGCCAAGCATCAAAGTCCACGGGCGGACATTCGGCCAGCAGCTGGACCACTTATTGACAATCCAGGAACGGTACACTGTCTGCAAGGCCTTGGAGACCTTCTTTCAGCACAGGTCAGCATATCACTTGAAAATTCTCCTTGAACCTTCCCCCAAAAAAAGAGCAATAGCGTTAAAAAAAAAAAAAAAGTTATCTATTTGGCATACATTGACAAGCACTGAAAGAAGAGTTGCTGTTGCCTAGGAAACTGTACAGTAGAGTTCACAAGACTGGTGATGATGTTGCAGGCAAGAAAAAGAGGGGGGACAAATATAGAATACACGGGGAAAGCAGCGAGGAGGCTCTTTGTCCCTTGTATCGTCTCCCAACTTAAAGATAGAACTAAAAACAACTCATCAAATTGTTTTCCTCGCAAACCCGCTTACTTTGTCGTGCTAGCTAACATCATTGCCATAAATGTCAATCATTTACATTTTCAAGCTGTTCCAACTTAAATGACAAAAAAACCCCACAAGTTGTGATTTTTACAGTGTTAGCAAATGTGGGGAAGAGATTTGACGGAAAATATTTTTGAAATTTACGGTGAAGATATTCCGACTTCTATTTTATGTTTGTGTTTCTTATGATGCAAACGTGACAAGAGGCAAAGCAGCCATTCGGCTCGAAATAGTACAGGGAAAAAACACTTAAGGGCACAAACGACACAAATGTCCTCCCACTGTTTGATAATCTTGTTTACACCTTCCTCCTCATCCACCGTTCCATTATCAATGCTGAGAATATACATCTATACATAAACATGATATGTGGTATTTGTGCTTTTTTTTTTCAGGAATGTGGACACCCTTATAGTAGATGTATTTCCAGTATTGGACACGCCGGCTAAGCAGCTGATCTGGCAATTTATTTACCAGTTGCTGACTTACGATGAGCAGGAACGCTGTCAAAGCAAACTGTCACGCTTCCTGGGTTTCAAAAGCCACGGTGAGCTGAAGAATTTGGATAAGCAACTATTTAAAGGGGAACAAGCCACTTGCTCTCATATTATTTTCACCTCCGTGATTGGCCCGGGGGTGAAAGGGTAAATACTGTTTCAATGATTTGTGTTTGTCTACTGTGTGTGCGTGTGTGTGTATATGTTTTGCTGCAGCCGTATTAGAGCCCGAAGCCGGTTCGGAGCACCACCGGAGAAGTAGCTCAGTGCGAATAGCTGGGACATCGTATCGCGGCTGCGTGCGAGAGAGGAGTTCTGACGACTGCATCATCGGAACTCACCTGGGAATGGGTATGCTGCAATGCTATGAGGAATGGCATGCAAAAGCCAATTGTCCCAGCGGGAACAAAAATATAAATGTTAACATTTTTGGTTTTGCATTTTGTAGTGACCACACTGTAAAAAAAAAAAACAAAAAAAAAAAACTAGAATTTATGGGGGCCTAAAAACAGTAATTTAACCCTTTCAGGGACAGGTTCTCATGTTATCATGTTACCAGGTTATCATTATTGGTGCATGAAAGGGTTAAGTTGGAAAAACTTGAAAATATAAATGACTGACATTTATGGCGACAAAGTTAGTTAGCGCCACAAAGCGCCGCACGTTGTTGTGCAAACTCATTTCTTTGTTGTGAAAATCGGGAAAGCCGATTTTTGTTGTGAAAATCGGGAAAGCCGATTTCCACAAGAGCAAAGTTTGTTGCCTCGACATTTTGAGTGCAGCCAACATGTATATTTTTATTTTTTTACCTTGTCAGTCGCTAGCGAAAATATTACCTTTGTTGCATCGCTCGTGATTGTCCGCTTCGCTTTTCCAGCATCCGCCTTTCGCTCCTCCGTGCTACTCTTCATCCTCTCTCCTCTCATCTGGGGAAGGATGCAAGGCAGTGTCACTCCTCATGCTTTATTGTGCTTCAGGAATTCATGTGGATGAATGTGGCAGCCAGGAGGAGAGGCAGTCGGGAGACGGAACCTCCTTCCCCGAGTCTCCTGACCTCAGCCATGTAGGTACAACGCCTGCGGTGGCCTGAACAACAGCTCGCTATGCTGTGCTCTTGTGTCATTTGAAGGTCAGCCGCTAACAACAGCTTACCATCAATTTGACTGAAGAAACGGCGGACCTTCAAAGTGGAGTACCGCCCACTGTGCGCTAATCATGCCTCCACTCATAGATGTCAGGTGTGTACACGGAGCTGGAGAATGTGTACGCAGGGAAGAGTGGGTCTCCGCTGCATGGGGGCGCCCCAGCGGAGTCCGAGGGACCGGGACAGACTGAGGCCTACGGCCGCTCTCTCTCCCCCCTCACGCTTCCCCCTCTCAAAGGTACTCCAAAACACCCACCGCAATCTACGTCTGTCCACATGCTCTCAGACGCGCACACTCCAAAAGTGCTTCAGTCGCCATCAAGATCGCGTTCTCTTCTAATTTGGTTGGGCCGCGATGGCAAATGAGCGATGTGTCATTGTTACATAATCAAAACACTCATGTGAGCATCACGGCCCGATGTATCTTAGTCACTTGTTTTTTTGTCATCGCTGTTTGAGGATAAAAACAGATTAGAGCGTCATCATTTTCCAAGAAAACATGACATCCCGCACACATTTTTTTTTTTTTTGTAATCTTCTTTCATCATGGAACCGTATGATGGGAAATTGGATACAGGCAACCGGAAGTCAGGCTTGTCCCTCACCTGGAAGGAGCCCCTCCCTACCAACGTCTACGGGATCCACCACCAAAGCAGCGTGGACTCCAATCCCTACGTCAGCCTGGAGAGCCCCCCAACGTCTCCCCAACACAGCCCCGGCACGTTGGGCCGCCGCAAGAAGCTGTTCACCTTTTCCCGCCCGCCCCGCAGCCGGGATACCGACAAATTCCTCGATGCCCTCAGCGAGCAGTTGGGCCAGCGGGTCACGCTGGCGGATGACTACGTGCCGGGCGAGAACGACTATGAGGAGGTGAGGGGAAACCTTGTATTTTCATTTCTTTATTTTAACCGTGCATTTTTGCTATTTGTTGCGTTGTAGTGTTTCATGTTGACATTAGAGGGTCTGTAATGTTGACTCCCAATGACCGCTTGTGTCGCATGAACAGATATATCAAGGTGCTTGTCATGGTTTCAGAAGAAGAGGTGCGCCTGTAAGTAAAATGTTATCAACGTATCGTATTTCTGCCTTAAAAGGACCGGAAGTCCACATCTATGATACAACATTTTTAATTCCATCCCATTCCATCAGTTTTTTTTTTGTCCTACGTGGATGAAGAAAAATATTTGCTACCTGCTAAAGAGTATAACGAGATGTATTCAAAGTGCTAATGAGCTAAGATTGTATTTTATTTTTACGGCATAATCAAGCATTGCTTTTTTTTGGTTCATGTACACTCCACTCCAAAAGTATTGGAACAGGGAGGCCATCTTCTTGCTGTTGACTGAGGTGGCTTGCGCTTGCATGGCTACTTTTGGGACGGCGCTCGAAGCTTCATTGATGATGTATCGCATGGTGACATCAAAATGAAACAATTTGTCTACCGACTGAAAGAAAAATGCCCCGGCGCACTGTCACCACACTCGATAAAGCTCATCGGGCCAGTGAGCGGCAAGTCAATCACCACAGTTAAACCCAATAAGAACAAGTGTTTTCCCTGTTCAAAAATGGCCGACGGAAATAGTCTGCCAAAACAAACGTGCGGCGCAAGACTGGAAAGAATCCAACAAGAAAACCAGAAACGTTTGGCAAAGCTGATTGCGCGTTTCCTCCCTCAGATGAGCTTCCCTGAGGATCAGGACACGGGTTTCATGCATCGGCAACTCAGCAGTGGCAGCAGTGAGGACCACAGTAGCAGTGACGAGGTTTCCTCTCCCTGCTACTCTTCTGGCTCCGAGCACATCCCCCCTCCTCCGAAACAGAGCCCCCCACCCCCTCCACCCTTCCAAGTCTTGTTACCGCCTCCGGTCCAGTTCACGGATCCCGTGCCACCCGTCCGCTTCTCCCCAGAACACGTCCCCCGCAGTCGGATGCCCTTCCAGCCCCACCATCCCATCATCCCACCTCCGCCGCCCCCGCTGAGGACCCTCCTGTCCAACCGCTCCCCGCTCCACAAGGTCCCGCCCACCAGGGAGGACGTGGACGAACAGCGCTTCCAAACGCTGTCTCACGGCCGCACCACCTTCACCACGACGACCATCCTGCGCTCGTCCCGCCCCGGCTACCTCCCCCGCCAGCTCAGCCAACCGCAGCCCATTTGCCAGCCTTCCCAGCTGCCATCTCCGCAGACATTACGACCCAGCCAGCTCGTCCTGCACAGGCACCATCAGCTCCACCACCAGCACAGCTACCAGGGTCCGCTGCCCCCGTCCATCGAAGATCACAGCCCACCGCGGAGTCACAAACAAGACCCCGCCGCCTCATTTAGCAAACCCTCAAGCTCTCATCACTCTGCCCTCTCCAGCCACACGAAAATACCCAGACAAGAGCCGGAGTGTCAGCAGGTAGTACCTCTACTTATTTAAAAAAAAAAAGAAAAGAGGACTGTGGCAAACGAAACAAAGGACAACAGTGGAGGGAATCTAGAAATCTTCTATTTGACGTCAAGACACTTTTTGTGTTAATATTGTTCCATTGTCGTCATTGCACTAAAAAGTAGGGCTTCCTAACGTGGCTCCATCATTTCAGGCTCCTCCCCCTCCTCCTCCTCCCTTGCCCCCACCCTGCGACCCACCTCCACTCCCTAAACCGGGTCAAGCCTCAGACACCAACCACATGAGCGTGAAGAGGCTGCGCTGGGAGCAGGTGGAGAACTCCGAGGGAACCATCTGGGGTCAGGTGGGCTCTCTCTGCATGCTACAGTACACCCTCGCACACCAGAATTAAAAAAAACAATAAAAAATCAAATAAAAGAGCAGCTTGTACCCACTCAAATGTTACAATCCCGCTGAGCGCTGAGTAAGAATATTCCCGCAATGTGTCCTTGTTCTTTGTTCAGCTTGGGGAGGATTCCGACTACGACAAGCTCACAGACATGGTCAAGTATTTGGACCTTGATCTGCACTTTGGTACTCAACGCAGATCCAGTAAGTTGTGGTGGACGTCCCTCTCATCTTTTTGGACGTCACCATTTCACCGCGCTTGCCACCTTACACTATTTGTTGAAAATGTTTTATACACCATTCACGGATTCATTTCATAAATGAAATTCTGCTTTCACCGCTGTTTTTTTTTTGTACTCATATTGCCCCATTTTGATTTTTTTCTAGAATTTGGATGTCACTATACCGTCTGTGTTTACTGACCTTGTCTTGCTTGCACTTCCACAGTCACATCGGTCACGTAGATGAGGCCTGCTCTCCATTCGCCTTGTCTTCAAATCCATTCTCCATAAGGCACCCCCTTTCACCCACCTCCGGTCCAATGATAACACAGTTCTGCCACAGAAAAAAAACAAATCACATTCATCAGTCAGTGAACCGTGGCCACAAGAGAGCCACACGACAGAACTGTGCTATTAACTTATCACCCTGGAATGTGTGTGTCTGACTGTTTATGGGAGTGTGAGAGTGTGTGTGTGTTAATGATCCCCGGTGCCTGGAGAAGTCATCCTCACACTGTTGTTTAATTACCAGTGTCTCCACCAGAGCCGACCTTCCTGCCTGAGAGCTTAAAAAAGAAAGACGTTGTGGAGATTCTGTCTCACAAGAAAGCCTACAATGCGTGTAAGTAAAGTATTTTATTTAAAAAAATTTAAAAAATAAATAAAATAATGATCATAAGTGAATGCAATCCATTACAAGAAGTGCAATCCATTTTTGTTGAATTTACTCAATTTGATTTCACTGGTCGCACTAAATAAAATGGTCTGGAGGAGATCACCTCGCAAAAGTGTTCCCGATGGAAGCCGCAAGTTGCCATGGCGACAGCGGGAGGCACAGCTGTTTTTGTCACACGCGGCGCGAATTGTTTTTGTTAACGGAGATGGTTAGTTACAGTGCTTCTTCAAGCTTAGGAGCATTCGTGCTGGCTCTGCGCTGGCTGACTATATGAAGTGGTTTTAACTCTCCACGGTGTTGCCATGGCGATCGAGGGAACCTTGCTCGTTCTCGCCTCAAGGCTGGAAGATCTTCCCCGAGGGTTCCACCATTAGCAAGCCATCACCAGCGCACGCGCGAGCGGCGACTCTCAATCTAATTACCGATCTCCTCCCCCCTCACAGCCATCCTCATCGCCCATCTGAAGCTCTCCCCCGACGAGCTCCGGCAGGTCCTGATGGACATGACCACTGACAGGCTGGAGCCCGCCCACATCAAGCAGCTGCTGCTCTATGCCCCCGACGAGGACGAAGTCAAAAAGTACGAGCAGTTTGAGCAAGACCCGGCCAAACTGAGCGAGCCCGACCAGTTCATTTTCCAGGTGACTCTTACGCAAAACTGACAATAAAAAAAACACAATTTGGAAGAGATGCAAATACGAGCAAGATGCTCTGTCCCAGATGCTGATGGTGCCCGAGTATAAGACCCGTCTGAGGAGTCTCCACTTCAAGACCACCTTGCAGGAGAGGATGGAAGAGATGAAGGTGGCTTATGATTACATCTACAAAGCCTCAGTGGAACTGAAGACCAGCAAAAAATTGGCCAAAATCCTCGAGGTGAAAGCAATCACACATTCTTTGATTCATGTAAAAGTACACCTACACTATACTACACATACTTATATATACTTGCTCTTAATAATTTAAACATTTTGTATTATATTCTAACTATACAATGCCAGTTCTGGCAGGGCCCCCCAAAAGATGGAGACCGGCCAAAAAAAAGACTTACTGTAGAACACAGTTAACGTTGCGGAACTAATAACTGCGCATTCTGTAGGTTTTCAGTTTTAACATATTTTGATGCTGATCAGCTCTTTCGCCTGCACAGTTTGTACTTGCTATGGGGAATTACCTCAACAACGGCCAACCCAAAAGCCACAGGACCACCAGCTTTAAGATCAACTTCCTCACTGAGGTACGGCCCGGCTCATCTTTCGTCTCGATCAATCGCGTCTAATGGTTTCATTGCGTCCGCTAGCTCAGCACGACCAAAACGGTGGACGGGAAATCTACTTTTCTCCACATTCTGGCCAAGTCTCTGTGCCAGCATTTCCCGGAGCTGCTTAACTTTTCCAGAGACCTCCCCACAGTGCCTCTGGCAGCCAAGGGTAAGACGCACTGAATTCATACGAGGAGCACAACATGCTGCCAAATTCTGCCTCTATATATTTTTTGAAACCTCTTGAGCAGCATTTCAAATGTTGCTTGTTTCTCCAGTGAACCAGAGGGTGGTCACCACAGAGTTGAGTGACCTTCAGGCCATCATCCTGGACATCAGAGCAGCATGTCTGAAAATCCCCCTCACCTCTGAGGACCACTTTGCTTCTGTCATGAGTGTATGTTATACAACATGGGCCAACCCAGTTAATGTCTTCTACCTCCCCGAACGTGACACGGTTGATGAGAATTCGCTTTTAATATTTCATGTTGTCGTACAGAGTTTTCTGGAGAACAGCCACCCCGCAATACAATCTCTGGAGTCTCTGCAGAGCCGAGCGATGGAGGAGTTCTCCAAAGTGGCCTCCTTCTTTGGAGAAGACAGCAAATCCACCAGCACCGATTCCTTTTTTGCTATTTTCGCAGAGTTCGTTTCTAAATTCGAGGTGAGCGGGTGGATCGGAAGGGTTGAGTTTTTGTTGCTGGGCTGTCAAAATACAAGGGGGTCCTCAGTTTACGACGGGGATGTGCAACTTGATGTAGGCCACAGTATTTTTAAAAAAATTTTTTTTTTTACTTCAAACGAATTATCAGCGGTTCTTGTGAAAAAACAAAAAAACCGCAGTTTGTGTACTTTTGAGTTTGGTGCTATTTTTGGCAACTTGGGTTGAAATCATTCATGTCGATTATTGTCTCTAAGTAAGCAGATAGACATGTGTTTACATGAACAATGGGAGAGCAGAAAAGCACATAAACACAATGAGCATGTTCACGCAGGAGCTGGCGTTGGCCACAGCCCACGCTCACACACTCACGCGTTGTTGTGGCATCACAATGAGCATGTGGGAGGGTCAAAATTGTTGGAAAAAGTCATTTGGTATTTGTACATCATGTATCTTTGTATATCAGCCAGCGATCTCGCACTTCGGGTGCATTTTTCTTTTAATCGCATCATCTGCAAGCTATTTTTAAAGCTAATGACTGGTTGGAGTATTTGTCATGTATTTAGGATTTTAATAATGTTGGCAATTTCTTTTTTTTTTTTTTTTTTTTTTTTTTACATGGTCTATAGCTCCCACAAGATGGTGGCAATAGCCCGACTAAATGATGCACTTTCAAACTAGATTATTTCTAGCAAATGACACAAGACGGTGCCAATTTTTAGACATGATTTTGACCTGAGCACAATACAGTGATTGGGTGAAATTTTTAGTGAATAATGAAGAATAGTTAAAAAAATATATAAATATTTGCAAATAGCATGTCACAAATATGCAGGTTTTCACTGTATGTGGTTAACTAACAAGTCCCTTATTTGTCCTTCCAGAGAGCCCTCAATGAGACTCAGACCCCCGAAAATCCCAGAAGTCCAAGACTGTCCTCCCCTCTGGCCTGGTAGATGCAACACAGTCCAAACCCCACAACCAAAGTGCCAAAAATCACACATGGTGACGCTCCCCCCCAAAAAAAGTGCAGAGCCACTTCTTCTCCAGCACCCATGCAGGGAAACAGAAGCGCCCCGTGTGGAGAAGAGATGTCACTTCAGGTGCTCACTGGAGCTGACCCAAAAATCAGTACTTGACCGACCATTCCATGTAATTTAAACTACTGCAGATGATAGCCTAGATAGCTACAAATATTTATTGTAAGATTATAAAGAATAAATATATTTTGTCACATTGTAAGGATTTAGCAAAGATGTAGGCGGCTTCAAAGAGGTTTCACAGTTTACATTTCCATGGCAGTTCAACATTTGGGAGAATACCAAAGTCCTGAATGAGAATGTTCATGGAGAGTTATCTTGTAGTTCAGGATAGTTTAGGTTCTGTGGTCTATGAGATGTATTTTGGGGGTCCGCAAAAATAATTTGCAATAAATCATGGAAAATAATGAACTAATTTTAGCTAGGTGAAGGACAAGAGTCAATTGTTAAGAGTTATTTTTTAGAGAAAACACTGTTTGCATCAACTGAGCTAACCTAGCTAATATTTCATGAAAAAAATAAAAATTTAAATTAAATCGATATATAATTCCTTTGTTTGAGGGAGCAACTGCCGTCTACTTCATGCCATTTTCGGTGCAGTTCACATGACTCAATCTGGTATTATAAAAGAAGAGGGAAGAATTTGCATCATCAATCGGTGTCACGACAGAAGTGATTAATTCTCTTGAAGCTTCTGGCTTTGAACAATACAAAGTCCTGCTTGTATAAGCGGGCATGAACTGAAGGAAGGACCTGTAAATGATCCATGATAAGTGCTATTGTGGTTGTCTGGTGACCTCAGCCACAGTGTACCAGTAGCTGTGGTGTACTTCTACTCTGTGATGCGTTACTGAGATTGTAAATCCCCATATTTTGGCTATGCACTGCTCGTTGGTTTCATTGTGAGTGCTCGGGTGTTTGATTTTGTCGTTCAAGAGTCACTGGAGTGTATTGTTTCTGTGTTGCACAGCTTTCAAAGTGCAGTGTTAGCGCTCGTAAACAAAAACGCAACCAGAACTGCTGCTAAGTATTGTAACTGTGTTTCTAAATCGGTTGCATGTTGGTGCAGGTGGTAGCAAACAACCTCCATTTTAAAAATGAACGTACAGTACTGTACTTGGATTGATCAAGTTTTTTTTTCCCCCCTTACTTTATTTGTCTGTTGAGTTTGTAGTAGAAGTCTGTGATAGTTTGACCCCTTACGTTTGGATCAATGCCCCCATCCACCCCCAATGTTTTTGATCTATAAAACAGTATCCCGCTCGAAAGTATCGCCTCTTCATTTGCACTACGCTCATTGGAAAAAAAAAAAATTGGTGTCACTTTGAAGAGAATTCTGACATACCTGCTTTCGTGAAGCTGGCAGTCCGTCTTTATTTGGAGCTGGATTGACGCCACTGCGATACAAATGCAGTATCGTGTTCATGCTGGAATTTCACTTCTGGTGGACAGCACAACATTTTTTTTTTCACACGTCATAAGCACAAATCAAGTGTTCTTTGGAAAAGTAATACTTCTTACATGTCTGATGACAGGCCAGGAGAGTGACCCTCATACGAAGGGCCTGCATTGTCGAGAAGCCTTGGAGCATCCCACTCGAGAAACGGCAGGCAAACCTTTTTTGTGAAAGGGACAGATGGGTGGGGTCATTTGTAGATGAGGTAAAAAGAAAAAAACAAAACTATTGTGACAAATCAAACTTTACACAATACAAAGGAGAGAACCGCTACAGACTTGAGTTCTTCATATACTTTATTTTCTTTGGAAAGGGTGTATAACCAAGCATTCATATAACAGATTTTATTCCATATTCCAGCTCACCAGACGACAAACATACAAAAACTACGCAGCATCATCACTTCTTGTTGAATGGCATTTGTTGGTCTTGATGTGTCGGGAAGAGGAGTAGGGAGGCGTATAAGGCAAGGTGTGACAGGAGCAGAGAGGGGAAATGGGGCTGGGGGGGACATTTGATTGTCTCGGAGGGGGAATCACATATTTCCAGGGCAACTGCAGCATCCAAAACTTTCTGTATTGGTACCATTTTGCGTGTCAATTCTCTAGGAACTGGACCTCTGCATTACACACGAACGCACAAGATAAAGAGAAGAATCTCGTCCATTAGATAAAATATTTGTCCCGCACGTCACTACCGAGGGGCAAACGTGTTCTCAGCTCAGTGGGGAGTTTAAAATTTGTACAAAAAAAATGGTTTCATGGCCTGTGCTCATGTGCGACATCGGCTTCAGACAAAGAGGCATTTTTACAGAAAGATTCCTTCCGCTTACATTCATCACACTCCAAAGAAAGGCAAAAAATACTGACTGCTTGAGGCTCCGTGAGGGCAGCTAAACCCTCGTCTCTTGCACTCGGAACAGCCCTGAAAGAACCGCAACACGTTTTAACGCCACGAGAGGGTTAAGACAACCTTCATATGACATCCCTGAAAACACCAAGACAGCTTCTCGGAAATACTGCACGAATACAAAAAAAAAAAAAAGCAGTATTTGGAAAGCTGTTTGCGTATTTATTTATTATCCTTGTTATCAAGGTCAAGGTACTCGTACACTCTTTTGGCCTCACTAGTAAGACAAATCTTGTGTGCTAGCAGAATGACTAGTACTCACCATGTTGTGTTATTTAGTGAGGACAAAGAGGGTACATGTACACGGGCCTCGAGCTAGATATCAATAAATGCTCTCCATACAGTAAATCTACAATGTTTCCATCCTATTAAGGCTTTATTTACATGTACTGACTGCGCAAAGTGTGGCGAGCCACAGGGAATGTGTATGTTTAAACTTGGTAGGTAAATAAATACAAAAGCAAGAGAAAAGATGGAATGGGGAGGGGAAAACAAAACACGTTAAAAGTTCAGATGACTGGAAACCTGCAGTCACCGCTAAGTTTTTGGTTCCACCCGCTGAAGAATACATTTGTCATTTCATGTTCTAAGGCCATTTCAAACGTTTTAAAAAAAAAGAAGATAAAAACCACACACCAAAGTCTCAAAGTAGCCCATAATCATCTTTTGTTTGCCAACTAACTCCAGTGTTAGTTTGGCAAGAACGTACGACCTAAAACGAAGCATTTTTGCATGTATGTTTGGTAAAATATTTGGGAACGACAGCACACAACACCACCCTGCCCCCAAAATAATCGGTAGAACAGTATTGGAGTGTGTGCACGCGTGTGTGTATAAAAAGAGGAAGTGTGCATCCTCCCTTTATAGGACGGTGCTTTCGCTGTCCAGCTCACAGTCTCTGGAAGGCGGCGGCGAGGAGACTGGTCTCGGTTGCTGGTCCGCGTTGAACTCCGGGACCAGCGTCCGACTCAGCCCTTTGAAGGAAATCGCTGGGTCTGAAGACAAGACAACCAGACGCATGTTAGTCCGCCCGTGTGTTTCTCATCCAAACTATCAACTCATGCCCACGCGACGTAAACAAAAGGCCCCTCATGGCAAATGTGGAGCAGGACGAGTGTACTAGAAAGCCCTTTGAGCATCTAATCGATATCCTTGATGTACTAGTGCGCTCTTTGTCATCACTAGTAAAGAGAATTCAGCGGTGCACTAGTAGTGTTAGTTCCACTACGAGTACTAAAACATACTCATAAAGTACTGTGCTGCACTAATAACACAACTGGACCCAATGAATAAGCATGTGTCACATACTAGGAGCCTTCTGATCAGAGATATCAACTAAATGCTCCAGCAGCTTTCCATACAACTACTAGTACAAGATTGACTTCCTAGCAGAGCTTGAACATTTAGTCACGTTTACATTTTTACCGAGGAGAAAAAAATAAATTGCAATCAGATTATTTTTCTAAATCGTTCAGCTCTATTCACTAGTAGTATGCTTGCTACATGAACATCTATTCGATATCCATCTTAAGGCTCACGTACTAGTATTCTATGTCCTTACTACAAGGACAACTGCATCGACATGTTATTAGTGAGGCAAAACTGTGCCTGATTGAACATCTGCGTGCTACTACTAAAACTAGCATATCCTGAGTAGCATGCAGCTGTCAACTCGTGCAGTTTTATCTCACTATGTTGACTGTACTTGTAATATGTACTTCAAGATGGATATCAAGGATGTCGAATAAATGCTCAAACGGCACGAGTTGGCAACTTCATGCTCCTAGTACTGCGAGTGAAACTAGACAACTTCGCTCGTTAATATCTCGCACTTCACTAGTAGTCCTAGTGAAGTGCACATATGGCTTCTTTGAATATTTATTCAGTATACTTGATAAGGAGATTACTATTGTGTGACACATCCCTACAAATTGGACAGAGTCGTGTTACGAGTGTATCCAGTGAAGCTGGAGTGACATTTTTTCCCCACCAAGAGCTTCACTGCTGTGCACGTGGAGTGCTAACAGTAGGTGGTGCTGCTGGCTTTGGGGGTGACAGCAAGCAAAGACAAAGTGAGATGAGGGAGGGGGGAAAAAAGAAAAGCCCGTGATGGATGTGACTCGAGTAATGTGTTGCAAGTACTGTTTTTCCTCAGAGTGGCCAAGTGCAGAGAGTGTCTCATGGGCGTGAAGGTCTTTCTTTGCACCAATGCATTTTTATTTGCATTTCTGTCAGTGTTGACACACTCACTAAAATAATTGAGAGAGAGAGCATTATTATTGCTGTATGATTGTAACTTCTGAAACTCAAATTAGATAAAAATGATTTTTATTTTTAGCTGCCACCGCTTCCTAGTGTGACATTCAAATGTCACTTTTAAAACTTTCCTGGCCTGATGAGCTGTTTTTAGACAAACCACATCAGGAAGCAGTAAACTCTGACAAAGGCTGAATATAAGCTGAACTTGTTAGTCAAGTAAGAGAACTTCTCTTTACCCCAAAATATTTTTCTGACCACTAGAAATGTAAAACGTAATTGATTAAATTACAGCAACCGAGTGGTATAACCTGCTTTTAATTTTCTATGGAGAAAGGAGGAGGCATCTTTTTTCAGGTATGGCATTGACTATAATTATTCTTACACTTGTCCATTTGCTCCGAGTTTTTTTTTTTTTAGTAATATAACACAAAGTGGAGACCATCATTTTTGGAGGGAATAATAAAATAATCTAAAAAGATACACAAATAAAAATAGATACACAATCTATAAGATTGGAGGCCACTAGTGAACACTAAAGTGTATTTTTTTACACACATAGGCTACACATACACTTCTATATTGGCCACTATTGAGGAAGTACGGTACATGTCAGGGGCTGGACATGCCTCATACTGACAATTGTAAAACCAAGTATGACCCATATTGCAGACTAGATTAAAAATGAGTGTCTCGAAACAGCTCCACTTTTTCAAACAGGTCAGTTTCATGAGTCATGTGCAGCATGGAAGCTGCGTGTCAGTCTTTGACACGTGATACGCGAAGGAGAGACAGTAGGAGGTGTCGAATGGCCGCAGTGACAAAAAGTGCACATCCGTGAACTACAAACCTCTCACACGAGCTTCTTAACCCTGCGGAGGTGTTACAACGCACATGTGACCATTAGTAATCGAGGTCGCAAAGAAAAGATGACGTTAGAAAAGCCGCTCACCCATCGTCTTATAAGCGGTGGCGCAGATCCCGTTGGTGTCGCTGGCCACGGGATTGGGCTGCGGCGGTGGGGGTATGCTGGGCCTGTTCCTGGGTTTGGGGACAGGCCGCGGTCGGTGGAGCGAACCCGTCTGGTAAGGGGATGGGGAAGCGGGGGCAACCTGAGGGCCGTCCGGGCTGGGGGCTGCGGGTGGCGGAGGGGTATCAGGAGGGGTGGGGGACTCCGGCGGCGAGGGGTCTGCGCTCTGAGGATCCCCAGTGAGCTGAGTGGGTGAATTGGTGTGCGTTGGCGGCTCCGGGGGCGGATGGCTGGGGGCTTGGATCGGCGGCTGGTTACTGGAGTGTCGCCGGTGTGTGCTGTAAAGCTGAGAGCTGGGGGATGTGGAGGAGGTTGGGGAGTGGCCGGACAGAGGTCTTGGAGTGGGGCTTAGGGGCTGGGATGAGTTGACTGAAGTGGAGGGCTGGCTTGGCGGAGGGTTTGGTGGCTTGGGGGGAGCGGGTGCCTGTTTCTTGATGACTGGGAATTGATTAAGAACATTGGTTGCATTGTGAATTGTCCCAATTATCCAAGGTAAAGTGTGTTTTACAAACTTTTATATGTGGGAGCGGTAATATTGTAAATTCCCCTTATATGTCCCCACCAAATCACCCTTAAAATGTTTTTTTTTAAGCATCATATTTTCAAAAGTTTAATTCCTCATACAGTTCTTGTAGCGCATTCCATTAGACTGTACCATGTTGTTACAGCAGGTCAGCTGGCTAGTGATGTATATGGGGTCGGTTGTCTCACCTCGGCGTGTCAGATGTGGACTGGTCGCGGTGCCCATCTGGCCGGCAGCCTGGCTCCCGGCTCCAGAACCGTTCCGTTGGAGGAGGGGGGTCGATGTGGTTGTAGGGTCTCGCGGCTTTGGGCTGCTTGATGAAGGGAAGTGAAGGCAACAATGAATTCGCAGGTGCATCGGGCATCATGTGTTGCAAGACTGAATCACACATGCAGGACGGTGCATGTAACTGAAAGACCTTGGGTCCAGTTTGCTTTTCTGCCAGTATGAAGGGACTATGGTATTCCCACAGACAGCGGAAGCGGTAAAGTGAAGCAAGCGATAGATGCTGTGCCCCATACACACGCTGGTATGGGCATCCATTTGAATGGCAAACCACACAAACCTTTTAACAGCTCAAGGCCTCGAAAAAAAATCTGTTCCTACCAGAGTGAATAAATGCCACTTGCCAAGAGCTGATGAAGTACGGTAGCTAATTATTCTTAAGTGAGTTGCTTCATGTGCATTTGACAGGAAGCCAGTCCAGGTGTGACCCAACTGTCGCCAAAAGTCAGCTGAGATCGGCTCCACTTATGTGCAAGCCTAATGAGAACAAGCCTTGGCTGGTCCAGCCTCCTTTTCTTAACAGTTTATTTATTTATTGAGTGACTAAGCAGAGGCAAGACTGCACAAAAGAGCAGCAAGATGACTTGTGAAAGAAAAAGCACACTAGGGATCGGGCTCTGTGAACACAAAATGAGTTGTAAAGGCATGTTGTCCCTCCGCCTACCAGTGAGCAGCATAGTCGAACAAACAGCTCTTACCTGAGCTCCTCCGTGTGCTGCGCCTGAAGCTGCTGAGAGGCAGCGAGCGCGGAGAGGACCGGCGCCGAGCTATAGGGGCTGTCGGGCCCCGCCGCCCCCGGCGGAGCCGGCGGTTGGGGCTCGGCCGAGGGCTGCGGGACGTGCCCGGCGCCTTGTCCCTGCCCCGAAGCCTCCACGGGCGGTAAAGGGGGCTGGAAGGCGGGTGAGCTGTGCTGCTTTCTACTTAAGGTGGTACTGCCTCTACGGTGCATGTGGTCCGAGTGCTTGTTAGAGGTGTTACTGGGGACGAGGATGGGAGGTAAGAAAGTGAAAGAGACAAACAGACAACACCACAGGAGTGATCAGAAAAGCAATGATTACATCTGACGACGGATCATTTCAAATCCAGCGAGAACACACAGTGTGAGTGGGACTACCTACTCAACACAACAAAGATTTTTAGATATAAAATGTGAATTTGGGAGAAATTACATTAGTGTGTGAACTCGTCGTCATCCGTGAGTCCAATAGTCAGGAAGCGAAATCAAAGCCAGGAAAGCAAACTGTACTAAATCCAGACATGAAATGCTATTCAAACAAATGAAGGAGCATACAACACTGAAGATGTTTACTTCTCTTTGCGGTTTGCGTCTGTCTCTGGTCCCACTAAGCTGCCTGGTCTCTTTCTCTCAATCGTGCCGCTTTCATAATCCAGATGATTGTTGTGGTTGGATGAGGGTACGGGCATTGCAAACATGCCAGACACATTGAAGTCCACATCTGAAAGATAAGAGGGAATATTTAGAAAAACATTTTTGCAGTCTTGCTGTACGCATCAAACTTTATAAGGTGCAAGGACTGCAGGCAAGTTGTCATTTCCGCTTTTCTTGGGTATCTGCGTATCCAGGACATGTGTTTCAGATTTCAAAAGAAAAAAAAAACAACTAAAATCGTCTTTCATCAAATAAATACATTTTAGCTATGAATAAAAGACCCCTAAGAGTACTGTCTTTATGGGGGCTTGGGAACTCTTAGTGTGGACTTAACTCCCACGCAATTTGAAAAAATAAATAAATCTGTTAAGATGTTAAAAATTAGATGTGCGTGTGAGTCTTGGAAGATGCTAACTCCTGTGAAACTTAACATTCTCTTTTTTAGGATGAAAAATGTAAATTCTCAAAACAGCTGTTCATCCCTGTTGTCAAGTAGGTAGCTCCAAACTTCTCTGGGGGGAAAAAAAATGAAGGTTGTAAAGAGAAAACCCTGAATTTACCCTCGGGAAAGAACCAGTCAGCATGCTGGATGATGGGTTCTATGATGGACACCACATGCACAGATGTAGCCGCAGCCATCTCTGCCAAACTCCTGGGGTGCGCAGATGAAAAAAAAGAGAGCGCTGTTTAACATTTTTATGACGGAAAACTTACGTTAACTGGATCTTTCGCCGCCACATAATTCTTTTCATCATTATGGACACCTACTCACCCTTCAGTCTTGGCCCAGAGCAGATTGGGTCCGAGGACAATGGCAATGTTGCTGGGAGTCATTTTGTTGACCTCACTGTCCTGAGACAATTTCGCAAGGAACTTCACCAGATACCTACATGTCAACAAAATCAAACCAACAAAATCAGACAACCGATAACAATTAGACACCGTCGCAAAGTATTGTTGGAATTTAGGGCGAGGTTACCTCAAGTTTGTTTTGTTGTTCTTAGGTAGCTTATCGCATACAAGCCACAAAGCCTGAAGTCTCTTGTCCGAATCTGGTAAACTGAAACGTAGAAAGAGCACAGCTCAAGCAAAGTACCGATATACCGACATACCGATATTATCTGTCTAATCTGAAGAAAAATAATAATAAATACACACGCCGCATGCAAGTAAGGTGCATTTTTGTCAGTGTTTGTCATTCGTTAATTTCGCATTTGTGGTTAGCCGGTTCATAAGTTTTGATAGCTTAAAAGTCACACATTTGAAAAAAAGAATTACGGTGTTGAAAATATGAACTGAATGCCAAATGAATGAAATTGTGAATTTGTACTCATGTTTGTTCCAACATAAGGAGCCTTGCCTGCATGCTTGGGTCCATTCATCGTAAAGCTGGTGGGTCATTAAAGGTTCAGGGAGTTCCCTCAGGTAGGACTTCAGTGCCCCTGAAATTGCACATCCACCCAATATTTTAGATTTGTGTTTCAGGCAAGCATCAGCAAATTAGAGTTCTGGTTTGAGGGTCGTACCAGCAACAGCATGTGGGTCAGAGTAGAACTCCTCCAATTGTGAGGTGGAACAGTCCAGCGCCGCCTTCAGCTTCTTTAGCTTGGATGCCCCGGCGGCAATTCTGAACAGACCCTGACATCAAAAGAATGAAATGAATCAATGGCGGTCATGGGTGCCCGAAAATCACAGCAAAGTGTGTGCGCTGCCAGCAAACAAATAAAGCAGTCTTCGCACTGTAACGGCACAGACCAGACTAACCAGGATGTTGGATAGGCCTACGCTTTTTCTTGTACAAACTCAGACTCACGGCTAGAAATCTGAATTATAACCAGGAGGACAAATTGACAATTGTATTCTAAATTTGCTTTCACGAGGGGACATCACCTTTGCATCAATCATCATGCTGGTGGAGTGGCCAGCGATGGGAATTGCGTCAAAGTTTCCCCTGTTTACACTTTTGAGTATCCGCTCATCTCCTCATCTCTGGCAACGTACATGTCAACGAGCTATTTTAAGCTCGCGCTCAGCTAGCGGAGCTGTGAATCGCGACCACGGCTCCGTGTGAGTTTTAATGAGCTACGTCAGCACTGGTTTGACTTAAGGCAGCAAAACAAAACGGTGAGTGGTCAGATTTTGAGCAAACGAAATACTCATTCTGCAGAGGGGAAATTAACTGGCGGCAAGATCATCTTTAAACAATGAAAATGCAGTACGAACATCTGTTGTGGTTTGAACGGGCTGATGGCAAGGATGACGGGTTTGTTTTTTTTGGATCGCAAAACAATTGCTAAATGCGATGCAGGTGGTTTGAATAGGACAATTCATCTTTGGAAGGGAGCGTCAATGGTAACTTAAGAGTGGAAAGCACAAATAAAATTACACTAAATCTGACATTATTGACAAATCCTGCAATTTAAGCTGTAAATAGTGGGTTACTTTCAACTGTAGAGTTTGAAACGGTACACCGTGACCAAGCTGGCAGTTGTGCATTTTATGCTTATTTGTTCCAGTTCGCAATCAGAAACTTTAAAGTGTCTCGGTAGAAACTCCATTTAAATAAGCCATGTCCCAATCACACTTTTTTTTTTTTCCATCACACGATTCTGAATCCGAGTCTTGTCCCGATCCGATACAATGCATTTTGGGATCAGATTTTTCAATCCTTAATTTAAATGCCAGCTTCATATTACCTCTTCCTTCATGCCCGTTTCTAATAGCATCATGACACAGGCCTCTATGGGCAGTGCGATCTCCCTCCCGCTCCTCTTCAGGTGTTCATCCAGCGCCGTGCCAAAGGCGGGCTTCTCAGTCCATGAATCTGAACACACAATGCGAAATTCCGCATGACGACACACGCGCTGCAAAAAAACTTGTGACATCTCGATTTCATCACGAGCCTTTTTCATCACAACCGTCGCTTTTGTAACGATACATAAAACAATGATATAACACGCCATTGTCATATCGGTGTGGCCTGGAATTGTTCTAGGCGGCAGATTTGTGGGGTCAACCGTTGAGTAGAAGTACAAAGTCAGCAGGATTGATTGTGCATGGGTTTGGCGTTTACGCCTGTGTCAGATATCGCAATGGAGGTAGGCAGTAGCGGGTGCAACGAGCGTGTATGTGCACATGCGTATGAACTGATTCTCCACGACACCTACTGAGCTTTTTCACATTGCGACAAATAGAGTGTCACGCGGCACCTGGAATGTGCTTTACCTTGCTGAGCCTTGATTGTTGGCAAGACACTCTCCAGTAAAGCGAGAGATTTTCGGTGGTATTCAGCCTGAGCTTCAAGAAGCTACGGGAAGAAGAGAAAACGATGAAGGCTGCAGAATGAGACAAACCAAACAGGAAAGCGAGCCTGGTTTGCTTTTTAAGTGACACAACAGCTGCGGGCATTCCCGTGGACGCCACGCAAACACGTTTTTTTTTTTCACTTGTCAAGCACTGAACTCACCGTTAAAAAATAGCAGGCGTAGTCTCCTTCTTTTGAGAAGAAGCTGTACATGTCTGCGGCAAGTTGGTCCTGGTTGGAGAAACACATGGTGAAAAGTGAGCCGATGCCAGTCAAGAGAAGGAAAACGAGGTACTCGTTATTAAATATTTTAAGTGGCACTTGGTTTAGTGTGCAGTAACGTGACTATGTGAGTCAAATATCTTCCTGCGGGAGAAAATGATGCGCTGGAAAACACAAGGCTCTTACTCTTCCTGGGCAAAAAAAAAACTGACATGCATCCTGCAGCAGAGCGACACTAAAACGCGTCAATGACCGACTTCAATCGCTTCAGACACATGCGCGCCAGAGCTGACGGGGCATTTTGAGACATCCGCGCGCGTCAGCAAACTGGTGTCAGAAGGCCCAAAAGGTCTTGGAATGTTCACTCGCTGCTGTGATAACTTTTTCACAGTTGAAATGTTTGGCCTGAACCCACGCAGACTACAAAAAGACAGCCGGCCCGCATATTTTGTTTCAAAAGTCACCTGATCTGCCAGTATACGAGGCGCTACAAGTTTTCATGTGAATGCAATCTGAGAGACGCTTCCACAGCTGCATGAGAGTGAAACGGGTGGTTGAAAGGAACACTTTGAGGCAGCTCGTTTTTGATACCTTGCAAAGTTCCACTTTGTTCATGGCCTCGTCCACCTCCTCCTTGAGAAGGTCGGCCTTGGCCGTCAGTGCTTGAGTGTTTGTTCCTGAGATTATCGACTTGGTCGCCTGCAACCATCTGTGTTTGGCCACACACACACACACAAACACGGCATCAGATTGTCTCCATGACATCACAACGTCACCTTCATAAGTGAGGAACAGACGACCTCTCAAATCATGTTCAATTTCATTTCCAAAGGGACAGACCTCGCTCGGGCAGAATCGTAGTCCAGCACCAATTTGGCCAACTGCTTCCTCTGTTTCAAAATGTTGGGGATGTCTGCCTACAAGAAAGTAAAAACGACATCAAAAATACTCGAAAATCTGAATCTAAACAGAAGAGAAACGCGAGCGGTGACAAAAGTTGTTGGTTTAAACAGGTGCTATTCTGATTTGAAATCGTATAACACCGCCATACCGACACGCGTGCAAAGCGAAATCTCACAACATGTGCACAAATGTGATGTACGGTTTCTGACCTCGGCAATCTGGCTGAGAGGATCCAGGACGTCTTTCTCTATCTGTAGCTCGTGCAGCATCAGTTCAGATGCCAGACGACTCTCTGCGTCCCCGCACACCTCCATCATCTTCCTGCCAACGCATATTGGGTACAGAGGCTAGGAGGGTTTTTAAGTGCGGGCGAAACACTGAGTAAAATGTGGCAGGCAACTGACAAACTCTGTGGTGTGTCAGATTTTGGAGCTCCATTTTCGTGAGAGTTGAGAAAGTGGTCACGGACATTAGAAGACGAGGTGAGGCACTCTCCCTTCCTCATTATTTCCAGACAAACATGTGACTGCAGACTACTTTCAGAACCGTTCCAAGGCTTTTTTTTTTTTTTTTTACATCCTGTTTTGTGCATTTTCATTTGGCAACCGTTTTGCAGAAAATAGGATGATGACATTTCTGTGACCTCATTATTCACGCTCCCTGAGAAGCATATCGCCTGCATGGTAACAGTCGCCACTGAGGAGGAGAATATTAACTCGAGTGTCAATCAATGACCAACTCACCCAATTAAAGAGTCCTCACCCAGCTGGTTTCCACCTTCCACCATAGCCTGAGACAACGCCGTCAGGGGAAGCTTTTTCTGTGGCGGATATGTTTGTGCGGAAGAGAGGCAGACGCAAGCAATGATTAGTCTCAAAACTATGCCGCTTCAAAAACCAACAAAGGTCCACGTTTCTGTTTAAAAGCGTGAGGTTGAGGCCAATGGAAATGTCCTCAAGACTTTCCATTGAGCGAGCAAGAGGTGCATTCACAAAGTCAGGAAGAGGAAGTGAGCTTTCTGAGAAGGGGGGGAGGGAAGTGGGGGGCAAAGTTGAAGTTCAATGGGATACAAGAGGCGACCAGGTGAAGTGAATCTAGAAAATGCACAGTGGGTTTTTTTTTTCCAAGCTCCTCGAAAACAGGCAAGTTGTCCAAAACGTATGCTCCCAACCCTAATCTAATGAGGAAAACACAACCCAAACACTCATGCAAAGACTCTAGTGAAAGCGAATATAAACAGCTCAAGAGATGAAATGGAACAAGTGGTTGTAAACAGGCCAAGGAGGTGGAATACTTCTTTGTTTGTTTGTTTGTTTGATTGTTTTTTTACCTGACCATTTCCTGTATAGAGGCGTGGTACGGACTGTAGTGCATGATGGGTCGTGTGGGGGCAGAAAGCACAGAACACACCATCAAGTCTACTCGATATTTCTCTGCAATTCCGTTTACAATTTCAAATGATCATTTCTGCAAGATTCCTAGTAAATCACCCGGTGCCCATCACTGGTGAGCCATTTTATGAACAGGCTCGATACCTGGTCCTAAAAGCCACCGCGTAGGTGACCACCTGAGGTTGGACAAAAAGTTGACTCACGTGTCTTTTCTCGACCTCTGCGCCAATGTGTCCCTGTAGACACGAGACCATCTTCTTGTGTGTGTTGTGCGACACCACACGCACCAACTCCATCCGCCGCTCAATCTGTTCGACAAGATGTCACAAATGTTTACCATATATCTTTTTGGATTTTAGAGTCTCGAAACGGAGACACTGATGAGCCACATTTTGTGCATCTATGGCCTTGGAGATGTGGATTCGGGCTTTAATCTGTGGACTACATTTTGTTGTCGTCAACGAGTTTGTGTTCTGAGCATAGATTTGATTTGCGTCTGCCCTGAGGGGAGTTCAGAGTTCAAGCGTGATTGATAGGGCTGAGCCCAACAGAGCAACGCTGGAATGTTATCTTTAAAGCACATGGCTCATCGGAAGTGTCGCCACGGCGATGGTCACTGTGCTGAGAGCGGGGCCGAGGCATTCATTAGTGTTAAAAAGGCGTTGGGGTTACACAAGCTTTCTCCTATTTGCGGCTCGGGCAACACAGATCCACTCTATGTTTGAGATATAATGCCGTCATTGATTAGCTGGTCAATGATGGGAGTCGCAGCTTTTTTGGTGGGAGGCCAAGTGAAGCTGTGCACCGTCCTTGTGATGCCAGGTGCTTGACTGGTGCCGGCCAGTGTCAACAATGTGCGCGGCATTTCCGTCACTCAGCCTTAGCCAAATAAGAGGATATGGGAAAACGCTTGGCAAGTTGACTCATTTATCTCCTCAAAAGCTGGCAGCACAAAAGGAAGAAAGCCGAGTTAAAAACAATGTTCCGCGGGGTGTTGGGGGGGCAAGCGGGAGGGGGACAAATGCAAAAGGGAGGATCAAGCAAATACCAGACAATTGTGTTCCAAATACAGAACGGCGTCAGAATTCCACAGCAGATATCCGCCTCCTTAAGCCAGCCTGTCTCCTTCGTGCCTCCCACTGTTCTGGCGCTCTTACGTCAGCCGTGACCCCCGGCGGCCCCTCCAACATTCCCAAAACAGCTGGGTCGAGTGCAAACTCACTGAACGCACACGCAAAGCACAAGATCTTTGTAGCCTTGTAACTTTGCACAGACTTGAGCGCAGTTCGGACTTGGCACAAAAACAAGAAGGGGATTCCCTTTCCGCCGCAGCAGGAGGAGGAAAAAAAAAAACAAATCTATGTATTGGAAGTGTTTGGCTTATGCATCGCTAGGAAATGGTTTCCTTTCAAAACAGGATACAGAACACCACTGCAGAATTTCTGCTATGCGCCTTGAAAGGGTACCGGCAGGGTGTGTCTGACCACTTTGAATGAGTTCAACAAGGGGGACAATCCCATGACGTACTCCAGGCTAGGGAATCCCAGACCCGGAGAAAGACAAAGAAGGTGCCTGTCCTGCTGCCTGTATTTGTTTATTGGTTACCAAGAGAAAGGTCGAGTTTGGAATGGCAAGGGGGAACAAAACATGACTCACTCAATATGATTTTAGGAATCAAAATAGTTTTCACCGGAGAAAGTGAAGCAGAGGTTGGTCGCGACTCTACCGGGACGCTGTCAAATTTTCAAGGAGCACAATGGAGCGGATTGTGCAAGTCGGCGCCTTGTTCGTTGCGCAGCATTTCTGCGGCCTCCTACTGTGGTCAAGCCGCTATTAAAGAGGAGCAGCAAGGAATGGCAGCTCAGTGGGAAAACAGCGGGTGGGGGCAAAAAGATGCTTGGGTCGAACAGTACAGTCGACATATCGTCCCGAAAAGCCAAGACGGTGCGCGATTTATTAAACAAGTCGGGATTTAAAACCTACAACATAAATTGATGGCTAAATCCCTCCATCCAAGGGTTTTGCGTCATCATCTTTTGATCCTCCAATCACATCCGTGTTGCTGAAGCCCTTTTGTGTGGATCAAGGGCAAAAATGTTTGTGGGAACATTTTCCGTGGGTGACGTTTCCTTATGTGCCGCTTACCAAACAAAACGCGTGCGTTACTGTCGGCTTGATTTCTCAAAGCCGAACACTTTGTTTTACTTGCACCCTCGACAACACCCTACTTGCACACAAAGACACTTCATCGCTGGAATGCCTTTGCCGAGCGGCCACGATTCTGTCGTCAACCCCACCTGCTTCCTCAAGACAGATACAGAGGCTGGAGGAACAAATGAGCCAGAGGTTTTTACGTCATGTACTAATCCGCCCTGGATGCTCTTAATTTTTTTTAATTTTTTTTTTTTTTTGAAACGATGCCTGGGAATCATTTGATGACGCAGAGGACTGAGAAGCGCAAGCATGCAGCTGGAGACAACGGCAGAGCAGGGGCAGCTTTTCCAACACGAGGCATTTGGTTGTATGCGAGGACAAGTAGGGTGGAGGATATGACACTTGTGACGCAAAACTCCACCCATTGCAAATAACTCCTTGGAATTTGTGTCTTTCGTTGTTCTACATGAACATACAGAACAGGAGGATGCCTTTACGGGCTTTTGTCAAATACTTGGAAGGGAAAAATAATAATAATAAAAAAGTGTGGCCAACACCCAACAGATGGAGCCTTTCCCTTGGATGAGGTCAGAACTGGCCCCAGCGCTGCAAAGTCAGATTAATGGTTTACCTGTAAAAGGTCATCGCTGAGAACTTCTGTTTTCTCCGCTCTGCGGATGGAAAAGAAAAACAGAAAGGAAGTGATCAGTACTGACAAGAAAGGGGGCCATACTTCATTTCAGTTTACGTGTGATGAAAACATGTGCAAGGAGCGGACTGCGCGGCAGAAATACCGGTCCGCACACTGAAGTCGGAACTCCGTGGGAACGTTATCTGGCGCAAGGAATCAAAAGGCTACACAAGTGCAAATCAAGGGGAAAAAAAATGTGTAAAAACAGTCTTTAAGAGATTTCATAACATACTAATGACAAAAGTGTGGCACAGGATCAAACGGCGGAGCTCAAACGGGGGAGTTGCTTCAGCTCCAGTGGGTTTGTGATGACTCACGCACGCGGAGCAACAACACAGCAGTGCCCTGCCCCGAGCCTATTATTAGTCGACTAATAGTTGGGCCTGGTGAGGTCAGACAGATTAAATTCACTTTAAGGGAGAGGATACGGGAGGAACTAACGCTTGCTTAACAACACCTTCACATGAGTTGATTGCTCCTGCTTGGAACGAGCGCAACTGCCGAGACAACCGTAACCTTTGTAAAAATGCTAACTTAGCGATGCTAAATGCATCATACTTGAGGGATGTTTTTCCTCATGCTGGCGGTGGCTTTTCTGCCGGTACTCGGGCTTCCTCCCATCTATAAAAAAAACAAGCATGTTCGGTTCACGGAGGGGACGAAATAGCACGGAGGTGTGAAGTTAAGCACGAGTGGTCGTTTGTCTTAACGTGCTCTGAGATTTGCTGGCTGATAATAAAAGATGTACCCTGCTTCTTGCCTAAATTCTACTGGGAGAGGCTCCGGCTCACCCGCAGCCCAAATGAGGACACGCGATATGGAAAATGGATCGATGGATGGATGGAGGTCTGCAGTGATTCAGCGATTGGACAAAAATGGCCGCTGGAGCTACAAGCTCCAGAGTGCAATGAAATAAGTTACAATCCTTGGATGGAATAAAGCATTAAGTGCACAATGTTACTAATTAACAGTCAAATAGTTTACACCCGCCCTTTAAGGCGACTCACTTTCCCTCAACACGCCCTGTCGTTGAACACGCCGAGGCAGGTAAGGCCGCCGACTAAAGTGAACCTGGTAGACGCCTACAATTTGAGTAACCGGAGCTTTCCACGAATTCTCCCTCAGACTGTTGTCTTGATGAACTGTAGTAACCTCATCAGAGCAGAGGACAGCTGCTTTCCATTACAAACATGCAGGCAGAGAGCAGGCAGAAACTGCCAGACTGACAGGGGAGCATAGATGGGGGTTCCGTGGAAAGAAACACAAATGCTGAGGTTCAGAGATGGGGGGGGGGAGCTTACAAACTCTGAAGTCATGTAAAGCCAATGCATGGATTTTTTTGGGGGGAGAGGGTAGGTGATGAAGTGACACATGCAGAGAAGAGGAGTTGCAGAATAATGTACAGAAACACAACGCAGCACTTCTGAAGTCAGTGTGGGATTTCTTGTTCTGGTGCGCACAACTCTGGCGAGGCGTTTATGTGGTTTGGTATAAATGCTAATTGATGGAGTCATCAAACATGCTGAGCCTGTAACCCGACATTCTCAACCAAACATTTGCAAGTTAACCAACGAAACATGAGCTATCTGACTACGGGTATGTATGAATGGAACTACCCTTTGATGGACTGATGGAAAACACTTTCATACAGAGCGAAAGCTCCAGCATGAATCCTTGGGAGCTGCTTCACGATGGCTGCAAATAGAATTTCCCATCACTGATGAGTTGTTGTTTTTTTTTTTCCAACACACCACAGTGCATCTGGCCCACGAGTCTTCAAGCTGACTCAAAACACCAACAGGGAAATGTAACGTTTAAAAAAAACTGAGCCCTTAGTACAACGACATCTATTTACTAGTGCAAAAGACGTTCTAACCTCTAAAGTATGCCTCTGTGTGTGTGTGTGAGTAAAATTTAACCATGAGCATCAATTGACATATTTTGGAAAAATATGCCCAGATGCCACTAACCTTCAGATTTTTCACCACCAACATGCAAGGTGCGCACATCTCTGTCCTGGATGCTCAGTCATATATGTCCTAGTGGACAACAATCCAACAGTGGTTTTAAAAAAAATACACAACGACAAAATGGAGACATTTCTTGTGTCTATCTGAAATGATAACCTCATAAATTGTAATCTCCCTCTGCAAACAGGCCATCATGTCAGTTATTTGTGATTCAACGACTATTTTACTATTCCCTTGAAAAGTTTTGGGCGAGTTTGGATTAACCAGCCTTCACCAGTACACAAGACCGAGAAATAAGGCCGGTATTGGGCCGATACTGTGGTGACTCATCACCGATTGTGCTATTATTAAAAAAAAAAAAAAAAACATCCTTTCCTCACTGTTGTGACAAATCATCAGTTTGCAAAAAAAAAAAAAAAAAAGAGCAACACTCGTCTGTCCTGGCACTCCAAAATAATAATAAAATAAAAAATAACGCGTTGATGCTGCAGAGAAAATAATTGGCCCAGTGTAGCCCTGACAAGGGGACAACAAACAAAACAAGTGTTGAGCTTGCATCAGCTGACCTAAAGTGAAGCGAGGTTGCCACCCCCCCTACCCCCTGCCCCCTCCATCACAGTAAACTGAAGCAGCAGCCTTTGAAACGGGATCCATCTGACTACTTGACCACCGTGGACGCCACTTGGGAATGGTAACCATGGCAATCTACTATCAAAAAAAAAAAAAAAAAAGTGGAAGTTGAGGAAGAGAATACTGCCACCGGAAGCACAATAGAGCTTCTGTTAGCGGACGCGGCACACAATCAGCGAGCTGAGGAGTAGGGAGGGTCTTTCTGTTTGCAACAGTTGGCAGCTTGAGGCACCCGGTAATGGATACTGGACCGGGATAAAAAGGAACTGGGAGAAACATTGAGTGACTGGGGCCATACAGTTTCTTCTAATGCAACGGAGTGTGTGAGCAGTCAACATGCGCAAGTGTGCGCACACACAACGCTAATTGAAACAACAAATCAAGGCTTGGGTCGACAAAACGGTCATTTTTATCGTTTCACTTGAGAACGCGGTCATACACTTACTTCCCCGTTCTAATTCGCCTACAATGTGAATTGGTTCGTCACGATCCAGTATTTCCTTCACCATTACTAACGGACTAACACACATAACTAGGTGCACGCATAAAATATCACCATTACTGCCAATTTAAAACTTGCAAGGTGCTTTTTCAGTCTCGCCCATTCCAATTGGATGAAAGCCAAACGTTTGCGGTTCAACAAAAAGCCGTCTCATTTTGCTTGCCACCAAACCAAACAAACAGCTGACACCCTGACACACCTTGCTGTCCCCGGGGCAGAGTCTCTTGACACCCAGTTTAAAATAAAAAACACCCATTTTCTCTTGATTCAAATCTGACATTCACTCAGGAGGACGATGCCCTTCCGACACTGAAATACTTTAGATTGCATTACGCTGAGCGAGCTGTGGCATCAGAAAGGATTATACAACTACTTAGAACATGAGTGAGGGGCGGACAGAAGTGTGAGATCACGGTTGTGCTGATTAACTGAATGACAAACGACCCCCCCCCCCCCCCCACAAACAAGATCGGCAAAGTGATGCGGCAACGACACTAATGCGCACTTGCGATGTTAGTTGAGACGAAGATATGATATACCGGTCGTTTAAAAAAAATGTCATTTGATTAGTGTTTGCGGGTTTATGGAGGAATAACAACAAAAAGAAAAATGAATGATTTCCCAATAGTTTTGCCAAGTAAAATCTATGAATTTGAAAATCCAGACAAAAAAGTGGACAGTTGAAGAGTCCCATCTGTCTTTTGCTAAAAAATGTGCCGAGCTAGCAGAAACTGAAACATGTTGCCAATTGCCTGGTCTGCCTGTTCTCAACGATTTGTCTCTTTACATGTGCCGCAAAGTAACCTGTGAACGCAAACTAAAATACGCTGTGGTCGGGCAAATGGCCCACCAGGACAAGGTGGGGGACACTCTGGATTCGTAGCCAATCAATCGAAGCTATTCAGCTCCTTTGTGGTCATAACTGGTCTTCAGAGACAAAGACCTAAACAACTGTCACAATCCCGATCTTGTCAGCCAAAAAGATGCGCATGAAAACCAGTTTCTCATAGTTTTCACCTCACCGCAACTCCAAATAAGGTCATGTTTTACTCACGGACTTTCCTGTGTCTCAGGTTCTTTTTTCACCGGACTTTACACCTTCACGTGCTGTGACTAGATCCTATACGGCAGATGTTTACGACCAACTCTGGCAAACACAGATGTACGGTATGAGGCCAAGGAGTTCACAGACTACCATCTGAAATAACCACACTCCGCGTGCGGAGGACATGCTGCTTAGCCTCTCCACTTCAGTTTCACTCGATGCATCAATCTTCCCCAACTCTCCGTTCTCTCGCTAGAAAGCAGTCGCTTCTTTCTGGGAGGCGGTTTCCTGTTTGCAAAAGGAGCAGAAGGAGAGATTTCCTCTCAGAGGGTGCATGCTGGACATAGAATTCTGCCGCCGCACAATCGCAGGAACCCAGGGGGCAGCCGAGACGGCCTCGCCGCTCCTTGCAGACACGGATGTCCAAGCGGGCACCACCTTCACCACAAAAGGTTTGTTCCGTGCTTGCCCTCATCCAAAACACTGACATACCAACCACTTGGAAGGAAGGAAGGAGACCGCTTTGTGCCTGAAAGCAATGCACTCTCTCTCACACAGGCATGGTTCTGCTTTCTACATTACGTTCCTTTCAGCTTTAATTTACAGCTGGTCTGCTGTATGAACAAATATTACGAGGATAACAGCTGCCGTGGCTCTTAAAGGTACTTAGTGAACTCTTTAGGTGGTACTTACGCTGTCCATAAAAAAAAAATGTCTAAGAGGGCAAACTGTGTCTTGAAACGACTTGAAATATCGGCAGAAGCTCGCACTACATTTGGATTTCGTTATGTGCACTAAATACAAGAGTGACTGTATATCAAATAATCTGCTTTACTCGTCGCAGTACACCAATCAGTCCATTTTCTTTTGTGTTTATTCTGTTTATGGTCTCGGGGGATTTGAAGCACATCCCGTTCTGACGACACGCAAACTCCAGATGGGCCGGGATTCGAACCTGGAACATCACAATTGTCAGGCAACTTAACAACTCGGCCAGCGGACAACATCATCCTGTTCTGTGGGTCCTGCACTGGCGTGTTGATTTTAAGGAATCACCATTGATTGAACAAGCAAATTTGACGAGCCTCCTCATCTCCATTCATGTGACCCTCATTTTACAGCCTCCATAGCAAGACTTGACTGTGTGGAAAAAAAGAAAAATCAGGAAAGAAAACACAGAGAGCACCGTATAATGTCCTATCAAGGTGAATACACAGTTGCTATTTTGTTCTGGAGTAAATAACTTGCGATACTTGCCTGCCAACTGTTTGATTGGCGAGCTGCTTCATGCGATTAAACTGCTTCTTCATTTTCGGTCCTCCGAAAGTTCACACTTGGGAAAAAAAATGTTGACTTTGGATTGTCATGAAGTTCACACACAGCCTCTGCCCGTTTTCAACTTTCCCAGCTATAGCTGTGACAGGGAAAACATGCGCGAGCCATTTGAGCCGAAAGCCAATTAACGATAGTTGGTTGCTTGCTAGCTTCTAAATTAGCCTTTCCGAAGTGGAAATGTCTTCAGAGAGGTGCGACGGCATGGTCCACCAACTTGCTTTTGGCGATATTTCCGAGCGTGAAAGTCGCGAAGGAAGCCGCGGGGCAAATTTCACTGGTTCCAGCGGCCTTTCATCACACTGCGCGCAGCCGGACGGTCCCCGGTTGGTGTTTGGTTGGTGACACCCGCTAGCCGACGAGCTAACGCTGTGTGAAGCGAGTCGGGAGTCGAGTAATCCGTCAAAGCGCTTTTTCCCTGTCGAGTGGAGAGAGTGAAGTGGAGCTCCGCTTGCGGGGAGGCGGGAGCAGGGAGGGGGGAAGAGAGACAGAGAGAGAGAAAGAGAGAGAGAGAGAGAGAGAGAGAGAGAGAGAGAGAGAGAGAGAGAGCGCGAAAGGGGGAGCGGAAGAACGTCACTGCATCGTCATTTGATTTCAATTTGATATTTTTTTTTAGTCTTTCAATGATATGAAGTCTCACTTTTTTCCACAATAGCAGGAAAAAAAGCATTTAGGGCTTTTATTTGATGAAAAATGAAAAAAGTGTGTTGCTACGTTATAACAATATTTGGTACGTTATAGAAATGTTAATAATTGTTCAAACTAAAGTTTGAGCTTGTACTGTACAGTATTTAAATAACTGTTTTACAGGTAATTAGTAAATGAATCAGGTTTGAGGTTCGTTGCCGCTCCGGCCCAGCAGAGAGCGGCAATGAACGTCAAATCAGTTTGCCGATTGCCTATAAATACCAGCGAAGAAGAAATACCTACGTTTTACTTCCGGTCCAAAACCACCATTACAGTCGGCCGTCCGCAAGCATGATATCCAACTGTGAAGTTTAATTAAATATTGTTTGTTTTGATTACTGTTGCGGTCATCACGTTATTCTGTTAAACCGACAGTGGGTTTAAATGTATTTGTTAATTTGTTCCTGCCTTGTGCAATAAGGATACACTGCTGGCGTCGTTAACCTGGCAGCTCGCCTCCTGCAGCGGAATAACAAGAGTGCAATGCTGGAGTTGATATTTCAGTTTCGCAAACGTTGCATTTAGGATCGTTCATGGCAACTCGGCACCCCTTCACTGACACGGATACTTCCGATGAAGCGGTGAGGGCGACGTGTGATGATGCCACGGCGTGCAAAAGGTAAGTGTGTGCTTGGAAACCTGCACTGCTGTTTATTTGAAAAATGTTTAATGATGTCTGCTTTCTAGGTTTGCCATTAGTAAAGGCTACTGGAAAGACCCTTACATCCAGTATTTTGTAAGATCTGTTGGTGAGCGGAAAGCGCCTGAAATCAATAGAGGTAAACAATATTTATACAAGTTGAAATGTTTCCATGATCAGTAACTGTCGACAACCACGAGCCAGTGCGTTGGTTAAACTGATTGTTCCGGTCTTTATCTTACAGGTTACTATGGCCGTGTTAAAGGTGTCAACCATCTCCTTGATGCATTCATAAAGAAAACACAACGTGACTGTCAAGTAATCAATCTTGGTGCTGGACTGGACACCACCTTCTGGAGACTTAAGGTCTGTTTGCTTGCCGACTGAGTATAAATGATTGTCATCATCATCTGCAGCAAGGGTTGAAGGCCTGCGATCATGGTGTGTTTGTAACAGGATGAAGACCTCTTGCCCAAGAAGTATTTTGAAGTTGACTTTCCTACTGTTGTGGCCAGGAAAATACACTCTATAAAGTAAGATAGCCAGGTAGTTTGGTAATATTTTTATGTCTTTATCTGTATAGAGTAATACCTTTGCATTTAATGTTTGCAAACAATTTTTTATTGAAGTACATGTCTTTATTTAGTCTTAAAAATACTTTACTTTTTAGGGACTGTATTTGAATGTCGATCTGATTTGTCTGAGCAACAGTGCGGTTATATTTTTGCATTCTAATGTCTATTCAACTAGGACCAAACCACACTTAAGCAAGCCTATCATCGAAACCCATTCAACAGATTCCTTGCTACTTGGTAAGCCTCAAAGCTCATGTCAATGTTGTTAATATTAGCAATTAGTACTTTTGAGTATTCGTTTCCTCAGATGCCCACAGCCTTGACTCTGATCGATATTGCATCATTGGCTCGGACCTCCGAGACATAGCTACTTTGGATGAACAACTGAAGAAGTACCATCTTAACCCAGAGTATGTGAGCATGAAATGTGGGTTTCATCTCGATCTTGAAGATGAAAATGTACTTGCGCACAAGCGGATGATCGTTACACTGCGCTTAATTTTGTCCTCTAGGTTGCCTGCTTTGCTGCTTTCAGAGTGTGTGTTGGTCTACATGACACCCGCACAATCCTCCAATTTGGTTCATTGGGCTGCAAACACCTTTCACACAGCCATGTTCATCAACTACGAACAGGTAACCACAATCCTAATACGGAGGTACCTTGACTTTTATTTTGATTCAAATATTTACGATATTTACTACTCGAAGTATTAATCAAAACTGAACATCTGCAAAAGTGTTCATTGAGTCTTGAGATGATCTCGCAGGTGTGCGTGTTACATGTCCAGGTGAACATGAGCGACCGTTTTGGCCAAGTGATGATTGAGAACCTTCAGCGGCGTCAGTGCACACTGGCCGGAGTCGAAGTCTGCCGATCTTTGGACTCTCAGGTAATCTTGTGCAATGGCTGGCTCTCAACTTATTCAGAACTGGGCAGAGGACAGATCTACTTGCTTGTGTAATTTTGTACTCCAAAGACCCAACTATCAGTATATGAGCAATTAAAATTCTCATTACATTGCTCTTTTCGAATTGGTTTGCAGAAGGATCGGTTTCTCAGGACTGGCTGGGATCATGCGGATGCTCTGGACATGGTGACGGTCTACAGTATGCTTCCACAGGAAGATGTGGCAAGGTAGTACGTGCTCTCCGGAAAGGGATGAGATCATGATATGCTTCAGTGTGTCACAGTACACGTTGGTATTCATCATTCTGTTATAATAAGCCTTTTGCATAGGAACATTAAAATTAAAAACAACCCAGAAAACACTAACTTGCGTCATATTCTTGGCTCGTCTTCATCGCAGAATTGAACGACTGGAGTTCCTGGATGAGAAGGAGCTGTTGCAGCAACTCCTCCAGCACTACAGCATCTGCTGGGCCACCAAGGACAAACTCAGTCTGGGTATTGATGCTTAACACCACCGTACGCTTCTTGAAATCATGTCGATACCCAACCATTTAATTTACAAGCCCATCCGCGTTTGTGTTTTGACAGGTTTGTCACAGTTGGCGTTTTGACTGAAAAATTCCCTCCACTTTGTCGCTGCATGAGCGGTTTTATCGATTTAGTCTATCGCCGCATGCATCATGGTTGTGTTCCGGCGGCTTTTGATCGAGCAATGAGGAGAGTTGTGAATGCTTTGTGAAGATGGCTTGGTGTTTTGTTTGCGGTGTCGACAAACTTAAAAAAGGATTTTAGTTGGCAGACAAGACAATCAAGCCTCTTCACATTTCTGAATCCACTCATCAATGCGGGATAGTAAAAGAATGTCAAACTTTTAATTATGTGCCACTTTGCTTGTATTTATTAATAAATTACTCACACCTCCTTTTCATAAACACTCCCAATAAGATGAAATGGGAAATGCGCACTCTACTTCTGCATTCGCTTATCATATGTTCTTTTAGGATCATTGAAATGTCATCTATATATTTGAATGTTGTCAATTGAATAAATTTCCTGCATATTCCCTACACTTCATGAAAATGTCAGCAATCACAATCATTTCGTAAAAAATCAATTAACACAGCAGCAGTATGTAGTTTGGTACACGTACATTTCCATAGCAACCATAAACGTATCAAACAACTTCAGTGTCTTAAATGAGTGCAACTGTCCACTAGAGAGCGGTATAGTTCATGATGATTACAATGAACAATTAATGTCCACGACCACCTCTCCGGGATGACCCCAAAGCAATCAGATTGGAAATTATTGTGCAATTATAGATCTTGCCCCCTCACATAAAAAAAAAAAAAAAATTGGACTGGGGAAAGTAACAGCTGCACAGAGTTCGACAGTATTCCAATGTCGCTTTGAAAGTGATATAAAAAAGGAAAGGGGGAAAAAGGCATTCACACAAGAAATGTTTCTTCTCGTGTCATGTTTTTTTTTTTTTTTTTGCGGTGGGCAATTATTTTCTCTAGCGGGAGGAGTTGGAACTAGAGCGTGACCGGTGGCGACGGCGGCCAGGTGACAGGGACCTGCGCCGGCCTGGGGAGCGTCGCCTTGGCGACCTGAACGACAAGAAAAAGAATCACCTTGAGGGGCGGCTGCGAGACGGTGCATGACCCTGCCTGAGCTCTGGCGCTCACCTTCTCCTCACGCGAGGCGGAGAGCGTCGCCACATCGGGGGTGGAGGCAGCATTCTGCGGGGAGGGGACATCCTCCGAGGTGGGGCGCGCACTGTCGGTGTTAGAACGGCTATGACTGTAATCTCCTGACCGTCAATCTGTCCTGGGAAGATTTTAAAAAAAAAGAAAAATCCTTCGCCCTCTGGACCTTGCTTGATTTTTTTTTTTTTTACAGACAACATATATTGCCCAAAAATAGCCACAAGCAAGCTAAAAGCAGATTAAAAATAAATCAAGGCCAGAGGGTGAATGAACATCGATCCAGCCTTTGATGCCCACCACAGCATCCTCTACCTCCATCCATGTGTTTGAGAGCCTTCTCGGCTTCCTCGGGGGTCTCGAACTCGATGTACGCGTAGCCCTTGGACAGATGAGGGTGAACGCGGTTCATCGGCATGTCGATCATCTTGATCTTGCCATAGGTGGAGAAGATCTCCTGGATGTGTTCCTTCACACGGCAAAGAGACAGTCACAGCACTCATTCACTTTTTCCAAATCCAAATTAACGTCTCACACTTTCCGGATCAATGGTTAAGTGACTTTTTCCAGAGCATATATTGTCACAGACCCCAAAATCTATCAAAGAGAAATTACTCATTGGGCTGAACATTGTCTAATGCTTATTTGTCGTACTCCATGAATATCTAACACTATGTTTCAAAGAATAAATACACAACTGCCCATCACTTCCAGTGCCCGCTTGACGACTTGAAAGAATGCTTCGCTCTTTTATCCTTATAACTCAACTGTAACAGATAAACCTTGCGACATCATTTTTTTTGTCACATCATCACAAAATAAACATTCAACTTTGTGTCACACCAATGGATAATTTTGAGTCTTCAATGAAAAAAAAACACTCAAATTCTGTGATGCAGGCATGTTACAAAGCACTCGAAAGATCGTGGCCTCTCCATGTAAAGGCAGATTTGTTTTTACGTTTACTGCGTAGTTTCTTGAGTCACCGTAGAGGTTTCCTGTTCCTGTGTAGCTCAACCAGAGTTTTCCAAAGTGTTGGTGCATTCACCTTGATGACATTCCTTGTTAGTCGGCCCAGATAGACCTTGGTGGGTTTTGGAGCGGGACTCTTCTTCCGCCGTTCCCGATCATCTTTCTTGGTCACTTTGGGTCTGTAGTCAGCAAATATCCACTCCTGTTATTTTGTTCCAAATACACTGCAATAAGATCATTTTGATTTGTTGCGGAAGAGTTCCGACATTCTCTTCAAAGTAAATGGAGTCACTCTTTGCTTAGTTTAAAATATAACTGGGAATTTTGTACTTTGAGAGGGAGCGTCGTCGGTTGGGTCGTTGTCGGTTGGGGCTTGGCGACGACGAAGATGAGCGGGAGCTCGAAGAACTGGAGGAGCTTGTGGACGAGCTGGAACTTGAACCCGAGCCGCTACTGGAACTGGAACTGGGCCAAGAAGTGGGAGGAATACTTTTTTTGCTCACTGGTACCGTTGAAGGATATGAGGATGCTTTAATTGTTTTATTTGACAACTTCCACATTTATATTTTTTAGGTCTGACCTGCTGGTCCCACTGTGCGCACCGGGTCGCGTTTGGCTCTTCACTCTGCCCTGATCTTTTTCAGCGCCATCTTTCGAGGCTCCTGATTTCCGTTTAACTCCTTGCTTACTCTTGTCATCCTCCTTTTTGGTTGGCGAAGGCGCCCTGTTGGACAACAATTTATATTTACTCATAAAAAACGGAAATGGGTAAGTGCATAGCTGAAAATGATGACATAACAACGCCAACTGCATTCAGACAAAACTGCTTTGAAGAAAATTGCAGTTAATGTCAGTCAATTATGTGGCTCGAACTAAAAAAAAGGAAAGACAACACGCAAAACACAATCGACAGAAATATCTTGATACATTTCGAATTATACTGACTGAAGTTCAAACAAGATGACACACTGTTTTTGACCATGAAGGCAAACGTTTTCATCTTCCCTGGTATCCTACATAAATGTTACCGACACCTAGGTACTTTATATTAACTTAATAAACACTTCTGATGGACTCACGTTTGTGAAACAAAACTCATTCCTTAATATGATGCTAGTGGTCTGTATATTTCTGTTCAAAAAACAAAAGAATGATGTACCAGCTGTTACTTACATTTATCCTCATACACACGACAATAACAGTCGCATTCTGATGACGACAGCACTACAAACCCAATCAGGATACCATGGACATTTGAATAAAAATTATCCCGACATCTATTCTTTCAGGGAAAAATGCGTTCGCCAACGCACTATAATCTTTGATTTACAGTTATAGAGACATTAACCAGTATATACATGATGATATCGTTTAATTATTGTGTTCCAATATTAATTGGAAATGAAAACGTCGAAAATATTCCTCCTGACATCTGACTATGAGGAAGTTACCAATTACGTTAGAGCACTGTCGGTTATTGGCACCGTTATTCTGTCTGGCAACCTCAGCAGGTTCATTCTCAGAATCGGAAGATACGCTTCGCGTTGCAAATGCGATTTTAGGATAACTTACTGTGGTGTTGTGAAGACCACTACAGTATTTGCTTTCCTTTGTGGGACAACCATGTCTCACACAAAACCGACAGGAAATGCAGAAGAGGAAGCGGCCGGCAAAGGATCAAGTTCCAAAACACTTGCTCTGACGGTTTGCTCCGCTGCCATTGGAGGCACCTTCCAGTATGGATACAATATTTCGATTATCAATTCTCCCACCAGCTACATCCAAACGTTCATCAACAATACCTACGCAGCACGCAGTGGCACAGGCTTGGCGACTACCCACGTGACTCTTGTTTGGACTCTGATTGTATCAGCTTTCCCACTTGGTGGTCTACTTGGAGCCCTGCTGGCTGGACCGATGGCGGTGCGCTTTGGAAGGAAGAATTCTCTGCTTTTCAACAACTCTTTTTTGCTAGTAGCTACTATTTTGGTTCTGTTGTGCAGAATCGCAAGGTCGTTCGAGATGATCATCTTCGCACGGTTTCTCGTGGGCATTAATTCAGGAGTCAGTATGAATGTCCAGCCGATGTACTTTGGGGAAAGTGCCCCCAAACACCTCAGGGGCGCCGTAGCATTTTCCTCCGCTGTTTTCACGGCCTTCGGCATTTTCTTAGGTCAAGTTGTGGGACTGACCGAGGTGTTGGGAACAGAACCTCTCTGGCCCTACTTACTAGCTAGCAATATGCTTCCAGGGTTGATTCAGGTGCTGACGCTACCCTGGTTCCCCGAAAGTCCAAGATACCTACTCATTGACAAGGGGGACAGGGAAGGATGTGTCCGGGCACTTGCAAGACTCCGTGGTGGTGTGGCCCCTGTTCTCGAAATACAGGAAATACTGGAAGAACAGCAGAGGTATTCAGATCCTGAATCTGCAGCTTCTGCAAAGACACCCTGGTCCCTTTTTACGGATCCTGATTTACGATCCCAGCTCCGAACAGTCATGGTGGCAAGCAGTGCCATGATGCTCTGCGGCAACGACTCCATCTATTTCTACGCTTCCTACATATTTCTTCAGGCGGGCATCCCTGCAGATAGAATTCAATACGCCACCATTGGCACAGGGGCATCTGAGCTGACTGCTGCCATCCTGAGCAACTTCCTGATTGAACGAGTGGGCCGTAAGTGTCTTCTTGTTGGGGGCTACACTCTTATGTCTTGCTGGACGATAATCTTCACCGTCGCCCTCACACTCCAAAAACAAGGAGTAGAAGGGATGGCTTACCTCAGCATGGTATGCGTGTTCGGCTACATCCTTAGCTTCGGCTTGGGCCCAGCAGGTGTGACGGGGATCCTGCCCGCGGAGATCTTCGACCAGACAGCCCGACCGGCGGCGTACATGGTCGCCGGATCGCTAATGTGGCTCAGTCTATTCCTGGTGGGAATGTTGTTTCCCTTTATTGTCAGCGGTCTGGGGAGCATTTGCTTCCTGCCGTTCTTGGCTGTGTGTTTCCTGTCAGCTGTGTTTTTGGGGCTCACGGTCCCAGAGACGAAAGGCAAGAGCCTGGCTGAGATCACTGCGGAGTTCGATCGAAAGAATGGACGAAAGATGCCGGCGGAGCAGGTGAATGAGCCAGTGGAGGATCGCAATGTGCAGGAGACGGTCAACAGCTACTTGTCCTTACCAAAAGACCTTGACCAAGAAGACTGAACTCAGGGAACTGTGGCCATCTTATGTATCTTCCAGATCCCCGTGTCTGAAAGTGTACAGAATTGCTTGCTGCATCACCACCAAAATAATCTTCCATTTCTGTTTTATGACCTTATAGGACAGTGTAGCCTTTAAAAAAAAAAAAATCAATCACATGCTGTTGGAAGACGACATACTGTACTGTACTCTCACCTCACTGATGTACCGATGGCATGAAATGACATTTGTTGCAATGGTCATAAAAATTGGGAAAGGTGCCCTTGAGAGCATGTTTAGAATAAGTCGCTGATGTTTATTACTCGCACTTCCCTACTATGTAAACTGAGTACTGCATCATGCGCCACAGTTTTGTGCCAGTTGTCATTTATGCATCATTTCAACCGCAGGGCCCCTAACACCGCGTAGTTGGAAGTGTGTAATCATTTATCGTACCAAAGGTTTTTTTTATTTTTTTTTATGAGGTTTCAGTTGAACGAACGGTATGATGTTGCAATGCTCAAGTTCATGAACGCAGAAATGCATCCATGCAAAAATCGCCACCGGTTGTCCCTGTTTCTGTCACTTGGTGCCAAAGAGCAAATGTCACACTCACAAATGAACGTTCTACAGTACTGTACTGTCATTTGAATGAAATGTAATCGATCGCTGGTTCAGCTGCTGCTGCTGCTTCTGCCGTATATGACCTCGTCAGGCCGTCGGGTTCTTTCTGAGAGTGCTCACAAGTCCAAAGAGACGTATTCTGCTCACCGAGAAAAATTCTTGAAACTCGTTCTTGTAGAGAATCAGCCACATCAAGTCAGACCCAAAAAGCAAACAAGGGAATTCAGGTTTTGCTCATGCATGTTGCACATCTCTGTACTGTATGTCAATATTGTTTTCTCCAAATGCTAAAGATATATTTGCATATGTGTGTGTATATAGCTGTATGAAGATGTGTGTGTGTGTGTGTGTGTGTGGATATGAACAAAGCAAAAGGGAAAATAAATATGGAAACCGTATCTATCTCAAGACAATTAAACCCGATGACCTCCACTTTGTGACTTTTCTGACGTCTCAGTTGCCGTCATTAATTTCAACACCGCCATCCATCTGCCACCGTGAAAACATCCCAACTCGACGGTTCACTTTTTAAACTTGACTGCAGCTCACTCCCCTCTAGAGGGCTAACATTAGGACATCAGCTTTGGGAAGTTGAGCTACGATGGCAAGCCCACTAGGTGGCTTTATTCTGCATAACGCTGATTAAAAGAAAGTCCTATCATAAACGGAAATCGTTAATTTAACCCTTTCGGGGACAGCGGTTACTCCAGTGGACAGCTTATCATGTGATCAGGTCACAGGTTGTCTTGATTGGTGCATGAAAGAGTTAATAATGCCATGTTGTTATTTTTTTTATCAATATAGTCGACTAAGTAAAGGTATTAAATGACTCCCTCAAGCTGATTTGCGTTTCAGACTTTTAGACGGTTTTTACTGTTAGCGGTCAAGTCAGCCTTGAAGGTCATCACACATACCATCGAATTTCTTTTAAAGCTGACCTAAGCAGCACGACTATGGGGTTAATATGTATCTAACCAGTACTGTGGTGAGCACAAATCGTGGCCTACAGCGATGAAATATGGTTTATATTTAACTGGACTCGAATACTAAAGTGATTTCACTTGTTTCACCTCCGACACAAAGGTGTCGGGAACGACACTGCTCCTCATATGGGAAGAGAAAGTTGAAAAAGAACGATCCTCGATCATCGTTTGGACAGTTTCGTTCTTTCACTAGATTATTCAAAGGGCCACCATGCCTGCCATGCAGCCGCCAGGAACTGTGAAACAAGAAGAAACCAGCAAGCCATCGAGTTCCAGAACATTGGCTCTGACCGTTTGCTCCGCTGCCATTGGAGGCACTTTCCAGTATGGATACAATATTTCGATTATCAATTCGCCCACCAGCTACATCCAAACGTTCATCAATAATACCTATGCAGCACGCTGGGGCACAAGCTTGGATACCCCCCATGTGACTCTGGTTTGGACTCTTATTGTATCCGCTTTCTCACTGGGATGTCTATTCGGGGCCTTGCTCGCCGGTCCGATGGCGGTGCGCTTTGGAAGGAAGAATTCCTTGCTTTTTAACAACGTCTTTTTGTTTGTCGGGGGTTTGTTTTTTCTGCTGTGCAGGGTCGCAAGGTCGTTCGAGATGATCATCTTCGCTCGGTTCCTCGTGGGTATTAATTCAGGGCTCAGCATGAATGTCCAGCCGATGTACTTTGGGGAAAGTGCCCCCAAACACCTCCGGGGCGCCGTGGCTTTTTCCTCCGCTGTTTTCACGGCCTTCGGCATTTTCTTAGGTCAAGTCGTTGGACTGACCGAGGTGATGGGAACGGAACCTCTCTGGCCCTACTTACTAGCCAGCAACATGCTTCCTGGCTTGATCCAGGTGCTGACGCTCCCCTGGTTCCCGGAAAGCCCCAGATACCTACTCATTGACCGAGGGGACATGGAAGCATGCGTCCAGGCACTCGAACGACTCCGTGGCGGCGTGGCTCCAACGTTAGAAATGAATGAAATGCTTGAAGAACAGCAGATGCACACTGACTCCGGATCAGCGGTTTCGGCAAAGACATTCTGGTCCCTTTTTAAGGATCCCGACCTACGACCTCAACTCCGAACAGTCGCGGTGGCAAGCAGTGCCATGATGCTGTGCGGCAACGACTCCATCTATTTCTACGCTTCCTACATATTTCTTCAGGCGGGCATCCCTGCAGATAGAATCCAATACGCCACCATTGGCACAGGGGCATCTGAGCTGACTGCTTCCATCCTGAGCAACTTTCTGATTGAACGAGTGGGCCGCAAGTATCTTCTTGTTGGGGGCTACACTCTTATGTCTTGCTGGTCCATCGTCTTCACCGTCGCCCTCACACTCCAAAAACAAGGAGTAGAAGGGATGGCTTACCTCAGCATGGTATGCGTGTTCGGCTACATCCTTAGCTTCGGATTGGGCCCAGCAGGCGTGACAGGCGTCCTACCGGCGGAGATCTTTGACCAGTCGGCCCGGGCAGCGGCATACATGGTTGCCGGATCGCTAATGTGGCTCAGTCTGCTCCTGGTGGCGATGATTTTTCCCTTCATCGTCAGCAGTCTGGGTAGCCTCTGCTTACTGCCGTTCCTGGCGGTGTGTTTGCTGTCGGCTGTGTTTATAGGGCTCACGTTCCCAGAGACGAAAGGCAAGAGCCTGGCTGAGATCACTGCCAAGTTTGAGCGAAAAAATGGACGGACAAGAGAGCCCGGTGAGAACGGAGTGGGGAGTGAATAAGTTCATGATGGGTCAAGTTGGCAAGGAAAAGGGCGGGGGGAGGACCTGTTGTCATTTTATGGCCCAGTTAAGATATAATTACAGAAATCACAGCTACATGTGATCCAAATTGTTGTTTATTATTAATGGCTTTATTTTTTTGAATTACAAATGATGCCATCTAACCCTTATGTTCTCACATTTAACACCAGTGGTGTTCGTGTGTTTACTTCTATGCATGCAGTTTGTTCAATTTACCACAAGAGGACCCCGTTTTCTTCAGCCAGGTCGAATGATTAAAAGGTAAATGTGATTAATTTTCTCCGCTTGTCACGTACTGTACTTATTTTATGCAAAGTGCGGTGTGAGAACATCTCCCTTCAGGTATTTCGTTTCATCCTTTGCATAATTTGACTGCGCATGGGAAAAGTTTCAAAGTTGACTCTTGCATGCTTGGTCTTTCGAAAATGAGACATTCAAGTTAATCAGTAAGCGTTTTAGCTTAGTTGTTTGTGTTTTTTGGGTGTTGACTGCACATAGGGTTGAAAACTCATGTTGTTCACTCAAGAAAAAGAAATATAGAAGAGAAAAAAAGAGTTTGGGAGTGAAAATAAAGAAATAAATACTGCACAAATGGAATGTGCATGGTTTGATTATTGTGTAAACTTGGCATTGTAGCTACAACCAGCCAGCCATGTATAGAATCAATTGTGGCAATAAACAGTCCAACTAAGCATTTTATTGCACCGTGTTCATTTGATTGGGCGTCGTTTGGAAACATCGCCACTAGATGTCATCAATATGCATACACACCCGCTCTGTTTGGGAGTCACAAATCAATACTTATCTTATTTCTGTGAATCCAGGCCACGCTAGTCAATAGGCTGATTTTCACACAAGGAACGAATGACAAATTGAACTCAGGTGGCTTGCCCCAAGTGAAATCCCGAGAGAAGACCAGACTGCAGTTTCAATTATTTTTCCATCACCGTGAGTGAGTCAAACATTTTCACTAATGCTGAGCATTGATATGTAAATCGAGGAGTGCGTAGTTTGTGAAACGGCAAAAAGGAGAGATGGATTCAGTTTGAACGCAGTTTTATTGAAAGGACGTACGCACCGCAGCAACTAAAACACTTCCTGCTTTCCTTTTCTTCAGCCAATCAGACGCTGTCAACATTAAAAAACGTGAAAGTTCAGAATTTAACGCTCAAACATAAAATGATAATAATGAACAATTTAACAAAAGCTTACACATGTTTAAGCCATTATTAAACAACAGAATACAATGGGGGGGTAACCTTAACATGAAATAATATGATGCTCAAACATAAAATGATAATAATTGAAAATTTAACATAAGTTTGCAGATACTTCATCAGATTAAGTCGCCTTGCAATTGTTAATGTTTGATCGAGAGGTGAATCTTTTTTTTTTGTCTTTCCGCAGATGTTTAACATCAACAGATGTTTTTTCCCCTTTATATTTTTGTGTGCCACAACAACACGCCCTCAATATTCCACATTTTCTCTATTTTTTTTCTCCGAATGGACTTGATGACCCGATGAAGCCTTTCCTGATTAACAGCGCGAAACAAAGCGGCTCAGTAGCAGCAAAACAAAGCACTAGACGGGAAATGAGATACAAGCCGGTAGAAGGATTGTCGAACAACAGCAGGCAGCTAAATATTCGGAGAATAACAAGCTCCAGGTGGGCGATGGAAGTCCAAACGGGGATCAGAGCGGTCGGAAGAAGGACAAGGGTGCAAACCGTGACCGACAGGTGAAAACCGCTCTCAGGGCAACAGTTTCCAAAACGGACTCAATTGCTACTTTGATGACTTGCAAATAGATGCAGTGCAGGTGCACGTAGTCATGGAAGCTAATGGTATTCCATTCGAGAGGTGTTTTAACACAGAGCGAGGTCAAAGTGGCGTTGCACCAAATTGCAGTTGGCTCACTCATTTTCATCCAAGTGAGGAGCTCAGAGATCAACCTACTATTAACCACGCAAAAAAACATTAATATATTAAAAAAAAAAGTCAGCTGCACAGTTGTGAGTTTCAGTGTTTGCATCTCGGCTCCAGCATTCCTTTTTGGTGTTTATTTACAATTTGAGAAATATTTTTTTGACGTCATTATTGACAATAAACCCACCAGCCAATTATTTACTATTACAGGACTCATTTTCAACGGGCTGGATTAAAGAACAGAGAAGAAGAGTTTAAAAAAAAAAATCCAGAGCACAGTTTCAAACCCAATCCGTCCCGCCACATCATTTTATGTGGCCCACAAAAGCAAATCATGTGTGTCAACTTGCATGACACTTACTAAAATCTGTACGCAAATGTCAAATTGTCATTGGATACTATTATATATACTTTTCTTGGGATATTTGTGGAGCGATATGAATTAGATTAAAATTGAATCCTAACTGCTTTTAAACCAAGTCATGCATTTATACACTATTTTTTATGTGTACTGACATATTCATCCTAAATATGTGCTCAGTGATCAACTGATGATGTTGTGTGTCTTTTTAATCAGGCAGGCATCACTCAGGGACCTTTTAGGGAGTATCACATTTAGTCCGCGCATTGATTTTTCCTTGTCCTGACTGCCCACTGACATGAATGGATGACTGAAGAATGATACACAGTGTAGTATGATGATAAAAGGAGTTGGATGCTTAAGGGCCCCTTCGCGTATTTTTATGTCAACAAAATGTCCGCCATATGGAGGCCAGAGAACACCCGCGACATTTCGCAGGACGTGATAAATGCTGCGCGTAGAGACCTGGTTACAGGCGATGTCACCCAGCCTGCTGCCTTTATCTGCCGCCTGCCACGACAGGCACATGGAGAAAAAAAAAAATCACCTCATCCCTCGACATCATCGCTCTTGGCAGAGCACATTTTTAGCAGTGAAAGGACACATTACCGACATAATGAGGCACCCACACCTCTCAGGAATCCGATTTGGGTGTAGCCGAGCGTAATATAAAATGGAGCTCAAGGGGATTGTTATGTTTGTCACCGCATCCCTTTGAAAATAAGATGACTTGAAATGTTCAAACATTTGAAGTATACGTGTGGCGCGGCAAAGACTCTCCTGAATTTATGCTAACTCCTCAGGCTAAACTGACCTCCTCCCTGTGGGTACAGCGTCAGTGTCAGTGTTTTCATTCACCACATTTTCTTTTGGGTGATTCGTTTATTTTGGTCAAGCGTTTGTGATGAGTCGATCCGGTGAAGCCTTGTTCTTGTTTTAATGCTTGCTCTTTGTTGAAGGTGGAATAACTGACACAGTCCTGGCTAACATCCCCATCTGCACCGTGGCTCTTCCTCTCCACATCTGACCTACACCGGCTGTTATATTCTAAGACAAGTAAGTCATATTTTCTTTAGCGCTGCTACCATTTACGAAAGTGTGAGGGTGAGTCCTCACTTTTGTGAGAGAATGATGCAAAATATTGAAATAAATAAATAAATAAAGAATACGCACAGGTATCGAATGAAATGTAATATAGTAGGAAAGCTACATTAACCCTTTCAGGCACTACAGTGGACAGCTTATCATGTTATCAGGTGACAGGGTGCATGAAAGGGTTAAAAAAAATCAGATATTTCATAAAATAGTATATATATATATATTTTTTTTTTTTGTTGACAGGTGGTTTTATTTATTTGTTTGTGTAGGATCTAAGCACATGGGCTGGTGTTTGTTATAGTTTTGCAGCACAGAATGGAGGCTCAGCAGGTTTAGGGCCAGCAAATTTCTTTGAAGCTTTCATTTGTTTGCCGACTGACAGTGTGAACACACTCGTCTCGGTCCTGTCACAATGATTCTCTTTTTCATAATCCCCACTGCAATATCCCCTCATTCATTTTGTACCGTCATCATGTCACGGCGTGTAATACACGGTAGAGTTCATATGGAAGAGCCAGAGTTCCAAAAATATATTAAAAAAACTTTTACTCAAGCCGTGGAATGGAGGAAGTTGATAAAGTTTTACAGTGTTTTACTGCAGAGAAAGTCATGGCGCGGAAACACATCCATAAACTCTTGCCAAGCAGAAAGACAAGTATTAAAGAATGGAGATAGTGTATTACGACTTTGAACTGAAGGTTCCAACACTGAACTAAATGAAATGTATCTC
>CAAKHF010024657.1:91100-115611 GCA_901007745.1 Hippocampus kuda
CAAGGTGATTTCAGAAAACAAAATGAAAAGTGTAACCCAGTTAACATTTAATCGAAGCAATTAACGATCAAATACATTGCTACAGCTAAGTCGATGCTACCGGGTCTTCTAACCACATCACCAGCTGCTAAAAGCCATTATGACATCACCACGACATTGTGCTTTACTGTACACTGGCTGACCTACGGTACATGCTACATGTCGGCTCCACAATCGCTTCTTGGCTTGAGACATGCTATCGTTGGGTGCTCAAGAAAGGGGCGGTGCTAGCAATAGCATTCTCACAAATGCTACCGCTCGCTAAGCTATCGTTCACACGAACCGTATTTCCTTTCTCATGTCACCGAAACGAACAGGTGGGAATCTTTTCATGGATAGCGGGAGAATGGGAATCCCTTGTTACGTGCCACCGACTCTTCATGTCAGTGGGAGTAGCCGGTTTGATTTAGCGAGGATCAAAAGAACGGTTGTCTTTTGTCGGTTACGGTGTGTTCATTGAAGTATGTCTGGAATGGGAGTTGTTTGCCAAACAACTAAAGGGTCACCAACAGGAGGACATACAGCAGGCAAAGCAATTTCATCTGCAGGAAAGGAAAAAAACAAAACAAAACAAGTTCATTCCCCCCCCCCCCCCAAGGCTTCATCGTTCACATCACAGCTATTTCTATTGATCCCACACAGCTGGATGGTGGTTATCCCAATAAAGCTGGGGTGGGGGGGGGCAGCAAGGGAAAGTGTTGACCTTTGAGAGTCTGAAGTTGTCTACGCAGGCAGAATTTGTTCCTCCAAATGATTTTCAGTGACTTCCCGACAGATACGAATTGAAAAAAAAATAAAGAGCCCACTTTCTACCAACCGGGACAGTTTGACTACATTCCAATCGTCAAATGTTTGTATTCTCGACTTTTAACTTTTAGAACATCTTAACATACAGCTTGTACTTGAAGGGATATAAATTGACTCCCCTGACTACTGTTTCAATGAATCTCCCGGGCTCCAACACAAAGTTGGTTCACGAAGCGATCATACCATGTTTGCATTTTCCACATCTTTTCGACAGTCAGCATCGAGAGATTCTTTTCCAGAACCTACAACCCTGTCATGCCCTCATATTTCCCTTGCTACAAAACTGTTGTCCTATATGTAAACATTGTTGTATCAAGTTTCAGGTTAAGGATTAGGATGTCTTTAGGACTCTTGCATATCTTGACTTCAGTTCCCTGATATGAGGAGGCAACTTTAGGGTGAAGCTATCAATAGATCGGAGGGCATATTGGTGATGTCTTCAATTATCAGGACCTTTAAGCGTGACACACTCTATAAGTGGTCAAGATGGTGGCGATCCCTCTTCGAAACGCTTTGTCGAATTGTGATGATGCGGCGCTGTCACAGTATGACAACAAACTTCTAATCATACACCCGCTCCACATGTATTGTCATTCATCTGTCCTTGTCAGTGACAGTCTGGCTCAAAGTCTTCCATCTGGGATATACCTGACCCCGCCCCCTTCCATCACAAAGTACCCAGATCGGTGGTAAAGAACCCCCCCTCCTTCTTTTTCCTCCTCCTCAGTCTGTGGGCCCGCCAACAGACGGCAGCCACCAGCAGCATCACGACACCGATGCAAAGCAACGCCACGGAAACCACTTTGGTCTGGAGCAGATTGTCGAAAGTGAACGTCACCCCCGTGCCCGCCATCCCGATAACCAGTGAAATCACCCCGAAAGGGAATACGCAGCGGTACCAGGACTTTTCCGTGCCCCCCGTCGCTTGAGCCAGCCGCTCGAGAGTGGGGAGAGACTCCGGAGGTTTGACTTCTGGTCCCTCCACACTTCCCGAGCTGTTTACATTCTGGTTTTCCGAGTCCTGGGGTAAGGTGTTTGCGTCGCCGCCGTGGCTACAGTCCAAGTCTGGGTGAAGGGCCGAGGCGGGGGGCTGGCGGCCCGAGGAGCAACCCATCTCCGAGCCGCTGCCCTTGGGGATGATGCAGGAAAGGTTGCCCGTTTACGGAGGGGGATCCTCTCAGCGTGCGTTTGTGGCTGATTGCTGCTTCCACGACTGTCTGTGGCACTCTTGTTCTGGTTCTTGCCCTCGATACTTGCCAGCAAGTGCCTGCAATTTCGAAAAATAGGAGGAGGAGAAAAGGGCTGAGGATTAAAATTGAAAAACACAAGGCTAAAAGGTATTTCCGCCGGAAAATATTTGCATTGAAGCGGACTGGAATTGAAGAATAAAATGATGCAGCTGAGTTATTTTTAGCTCCACTCACATAACACGCACAAGCGTACCAAACGGAATCCGCTCACCCTCTTTCGTCACCGTCCATCAATAACGTGAAGTCTTCATTGCAGCCTCGTCGCACGAGCCGCGGCGTGCGTGCGTGCATCTGTGTTGCCATTGTCCCGGGGTCTATATACTCACAGATGAGAGAGGGAGGGGCTTATCGGAAGCGCTTTGACGTTTTGCAGCGATCCCATAGGCTCAGAGAGCTGAGAGGTCTCAAGAAGGACGGGTTGGGGTGACGTTCGCACGCAGCCGAGCGCTCTCATTCATCGGTGCTCATCTATTATTCAACTTGAACATGAGTGCCATGAAAACGTAAAAGGTATCCAGATGGAATGCAACTCTTCCATGCATCCTGCAACCTGATCATATGATCAGATGTCCACTGTAGTAAAAAAAAGTGGGTTTTTTTGGTTATTTTGTTTTTAATTTCAACTGAAAAAATGGTTCAGTTCAGTGGTATGGTAGCATATATTATAGAACTGCGACTGCCCAATGATTGACAGCAGACCCTAACATGCAATTGGCATTGATTTGCTGTGATGTCGTCAATGCATATGCATCTGTGAATGTTTTATTGAAAGGCAAACTCACATTCTTCATGGTCACAAGGGACACTAGAGGATGCCATCTCATCGCTTAATGCCTCTTAAATGAGACACACATACCGTCCATCTCATATATAATGATATGATTGATGTTGATTGGTCGGGGAGGTGGGTGGGTGGGGGGGGGAGAATCATGCTGTTCTACTGCATCATTATACCACCCCCTGACATTAACAATATTGTACTTTCTTGCCCAATTAAAGGGAACAAAAGAAGACCACGATCTGCGGCGACGTGTTTTTTTGGTCTTCTATCGCACCCTCCCAACTCGCCTTGCGTGCGTCATCCACAACCCCCTGCATGGCGACACGGCAGACCACCATGTGTGACATTCCCTCACAAATGCAATACGTGTCCATGTTTATCACGCCTCTCCCCATGACAGTGAGACACATTAGCCAGCCTCCAGGCCTCCCCTGGGAGACAGTGGATATACCGTGTGTGTGTGTGTGTTTTTTTATTCTCCCAGCGTGGGCGTAGATTGAACCTGACTTACCTCTCCTCGTGAATTGCTGGAAAAATTCTCGTGCTCGAGTTGTTTTATTTTCCCGACGTTTCATTTTTAGCAGAGCTCTCTCAGAGGAGCCTCTGCTCAGGATGAAGGGTGTGATTTTTCTATTATGGAGCAAAATTTGGTTGATATTCAAACAAGTTACAGTGAAAGTGGGGAGGGGGAAAGAGGGGTTACCGTTGAAAGATGTTTTCTAGGGCGGTTATTATTATTTAACCCGTGTTTACTCGGGCAGGACAGATGATGAATGTAAAGCAAATAAAAAAAAAAAATCGAATGATACCAAATAGACTGCATATCTGCACCAAGGTCTAGCAGTACTGCCAGATGAGTTTTGTAACGATTTACAGTTCCGGTCCCACTGCAGACAACACACACACACACACACACACACACACACAAAAAAAAAAGGACAGACTATTTACTGACTACTTTGATTTCATTGTTAGCTTGTTGCTACGTTACTCATCTGATTGTACTTTCCGTCCCTTCCACCTAGCTTAGCACAGTGTCATATTTGTGTGTGATGCTTGCAAATGCGGTTTGCTGTGAAGTCAGGACAAAAAAAAAAAAAAAAAAGGAAATTAAAAAAAAAAAAAAGTTCAAGACCGATGCTGAAGCTTGAAAAACGGTTTGCTCTTTTATTTCTTTGTGCAATCTGTTCACCCTTTGTGGACGGCTTATCATGTTGTCAGGTTACAGGGTGCATGAAAGGTTTCATAAATACAATTCCGCAATCTACATACAAATTTAGTAGATCACACTGTTGGAACTGATACATCATTAAATTGGTTAATAATATGCAGCTTGCAAGCGCTAGTGTATGACAGAAGAAGACAAAGCTCCGTTTTAAGATGCTTCTACACACAGTACATCCATTCAACAAAAAAAAAAACAAACAAATTAAAAATCCCAGATGTCAGTACCTAAGCCAGTCGTTCTGGTTAACCGCGCAATTGCATGCGTTCACTGTGATCAATGACAGTCACAAATTGGTCGGAAATGCCACCTATTGTGCTGAGAGGGGAGAGCGATTTATCACCGCAGACATTTACTGTGACTGGTTGCAGTAATCGGGTGGGAACGGGAAGGTTGTTTCTTGACCTTGATAAAAAGGTTCTCTTCTTGAGGGTTTGCATCGCCGGTGTTTGCCAGTGCAGGTGAAATAATGTGTCCAATGAACATGAAGCTCATCTGTCATTTTTCACCACATCACGTCCTGAAAGTGAGGCCCTTTTTCCGAATGACGAGCTAATTACGATGCATTTGTAAAACTGCAAAAATGCCACACTGCCCAGGAGGTCAAATTGTTTTTCGACCCAAAATAATGGTTCCTCTTTTATGTGTAAGTGCTCTCCACCTGCAAGCCTTTCATCTGAGAGTGAAGTTATTATGTCATGATCTACAACGGGTGGTTTAGCTTTCTATTCATCAAGGGTGAGGAAAACATTGTACATGCATATCATTTTTTTTCCATGTGGCCACATGCATTTGGATTGACAATAATGACTATTGAACAGGTTTAACATTTAATATTGTGGCGGTGTGACATCACAGTTACGTCCATTGTTTCATGTGTCGAGTCACTTCACAATAAGCAGGAGTTTGGCAGATATAATTCAGAAATGTTCTTCTGAAAAGACGTTTAAAGCTGACTGGCTGAAGGTTACTGTCAAACTAAATATAAAATAAAGACAATGACACATTATGTATTTGAAATAACCACATTAGCCTCTGCTAGGATACAATGGCAAACACTATTGGCACGAGGGCTAACTATTAGCATCTATGTGGTAGTGTTACTACTATTCAAGCAACGGATACCTGAACACAAATCATCCAGCAACTCATGCAAGGAAAGAATAGGACAATCCTCACAGGCATAGAGTCTTTATCCTCCGTAAAGAATGACTAATAAACCTTCCATACCAAGAAGCTCAAGAGGATCTGAGCCTCCAATTGTATTTCTATCGACCTGTATTTCTATCTTATAATGGCCCCCAGGTGGTAAGGATGTGTGCAAAAATGTAAGCAATGTATTATCAGGCAGCATGAGAGTGGAAATGAGATACTGAAGTGAAAGAGACTGCTTTGCATGCTTCCCGTTTGGTGGCTGCGATGAAAGAATATCCAAAGACATCGCGAATGGGGGAGGCGTTTTGTCAAGTGGCTTTGCCTTGAGGTTGGACATTGTTACAGCCACCTGGCAGCAACATCACTTGGCAACAGGTTGCTGTGGAGCCAGATTTTTTTTTTCCTTTTAGATTTTGGTAAAGGCAGATTGTGTTTTTTGTTACATTGTTACATTTTTTTTCTTTCAAATTTCCTGGAGGAGGAAAAAAAAATCGGTCTGCTGACTGGACGATGACTGAAAATTATTAGTCTTTTTGTAAAAGTGCAGTTATGGAGACAATTTTTTTTTAAAACGACATTATTCTTATGCATAATCCACTTTTTACTTTTATGCCTACCAGAGAGGTTTTTTTTTGGGGGTGGGGGGCATTTGTTCCCATGGCAGCTGTAATGACTCTGACCATTAAGTAAAACCAAGCCTTTGGCTCATTAAACAAACGTAATGAGAGAAGAGAATTCACTTTCCAGAGCTGAAAGACGGCAAGCGAAAAATGCTATAGCACTAAAGTTTAACTCACGGTACATTATTATTATTTTTTAAATTAAAACGCACCCTTCAGAAGGCGCCATTCCTTGAAAGTAAAACTCGTAGCAAGCCAGGGAAGAATTACAGGGCAGCCCACACTGCAAGTGAAGAGCCGCATTGCACAAGGGCACTAAAAATGGAGTGGCTTTCTTTGTTTGCATTAGCTCTTTACACTCCGTCTGAACCCACGTCCTCTCGTAGCCCACACACCCACTCGACGGAACAATGATTCTTCCAACCGTTTGTAAGGTCGAGTCCCTCCAACCCCCGCAATCCAAATCGGTATAACGCGTCAAAGGCACAGACTCCTAAAAAGAACAAAAAGGCATTCATTCCAATCGTATGAGAAGGATGACGGGAAAACCAATTAAGGGGAAGATTGCTCACAAAAAAAAATGTAACAATAAGAAAACGTGTAATTGGCACCGGGAGAGGCGGCCCGGAGAAAAGAAAGAGAATCGTTGGCTTTGCTACGTTCTAAAATCGAACTAATGACGGTGGATTAAAGGTGGCTTTGGTTGGAAGAGCAGGTGAGGCTAGAATTGATATTTGACAAAGGCTTTAACAAAGCCGTGGATTACCTTAAGTGGTCATACATCGTTAGCAGGGTGGGTATAAAGTTACCTTTTAAAAGTATTCCGAGACTAGTTTCCTGTTTGCCAACCTGTAATCCAAGCACCATAATAGTAACTGCTACTGTAACTGTATCAGCATACAGGTATTATTATTATTATTATTATTATTATTATTATTATTATTATTATAATATATATTTTTGGGTATCCTAATGATGTAAACCCATGACAAGTATTCTCCTACTCCCCAAGCCTGACCATTAGTGGCAGCATCTTTTTTTTTTTTTCCTCCATGTGCCAATTTATTCAAAACTTGGTCTGGGTTGAGCTCTGCACTTTTCTACTCGGACTATGGATTTCCACACTCCGCGACAGTGTTGTCACAGTGACATTTCTAAATGTATGAATGAGCAGACCCCTGTGAAATCAATGCCTGGAAGGTCAATCTTCTTCTCCGAGCATTGAGATATTTGACTTTTACCTCATTATTATTCTGCGCCTGAGCTGCAGCGACGTTATAGATTGCTTCTCCCGGCCAGCTTGTGGTTAAACGTTGTTATTGTTCCGTCATTCTTTATCTCGTGAATGCGGTTGAAGATTTCGACGAGGTCAAATTCACCACATACGCGTACGTGCACGCACACGCGCACGTTGGGCTGTTGCCCGGATGCTGTTGCTAACGAGTGCTCTGAAAATAATTGGCTGCATTTCTTTCCAAAATTGGCTCTTTTATGCTTCTATTTTTGGGGTTTGGGTTGGGGGGGGTTTCCCAGCCAATACCGCAGCAGAATAGTTGGAGACCGTTTATGTAAATCAGCAAGTAGGGCCTTACTATCATAATGGATAGTATGAATGAGGGGCTCTTTGCCCCCAATTTACTTTGACAAACTGCAAAATATCCTGAGTGCTGCTGAATGTATTTTGAAGAAATAAAGTCAGGTTTTGACAATTTATTTTCGTTCAAAGACACAGGAAGATGAGCTGGCAGGTGCATTTGTATTCATGAAGTCCATAAAAACAAAAAACAACAAAAAAAAAAACACACTAACAGCTTGCAAAGCTTGGAATAATCCAATGGAGGAAGAGCGCACGCGAGGCAGGTCATCTGATGAGTCATAACTCGCAACAAGCTGTTTATTATGGACACATTGGATAACTGCGTGTGCCCAGCTTTTCGTTTGCCAGTCTGCACAGAAATAGATTCCACGCAATGATATAATAACAAAACACGAGCAGGTGGCAGCAGCTTCCGGGTGAGATCAATACATTCCATTGCTATTCTGCTATTCTGTAAAACTAAATGGAGGTCTGCAACATCCATTCATGTTTTGTCTCAAGCTGATGCTTTCCAATTCTACAATGCGTCCACCAGCTTTTGTGTGGTGATACGAATGCCGTCGACATTTTTAGAACCACATAATTGTGTGACTGGCACTTTTCTTTACTTTGTGGTTTTCCGAGTAAAGTCTAAATAACTGGATTGTGTCCAATTTTGTGCACAAGCAAACAGTATTATCAGCTCTTGGAAACAATGACAGAGGACACAATCTTAAAGCTGCATTACAAATTCCAACCACACGATGGCAGCAAAGCTCTATCACAATAAATGGGCAGCTGACAGGCTGGCCCCTTTTTTTATTTACAGAGCAGCCGACTGTCCAACAAATCCACGAAAAGCTCCCATACTTTTGGTTGATCATAAAATGAGAATTAGTTACTTTGCAATGATGATAATATTTGGGCTGGATGTTTCATCGGTTCACTCATTGCAAAGCCGAGGCTGTTTTCATGTTTGATAAGGTCAGACGCAGGAAGCAGAGCAACCAAATGGTAGCACAGCACCAGTATAGATGATGGAATGATGATGCCTGTTATTGTTTTTACATCTTTGCTCCATTTCTTTCCTTACCTTGCTTACTTTTTGTATTTTGTTATCTCCTGGTGGCTTCTTCTTTCTCTCCTTTATAATTGCCTGGGAGCTGCCAAGCTCCCCCCAGCTGGTCGCTATTGTGCCAAACACCCCCAAACCACCAGCCCATCTCTTCACTACCCCTCCACCCCCTCCACTTTTGACTTCCACAATTGACCTGTGCTCTAAACAAGAAAAGAAAACGAATTGAATGGAACTGTTTCTGTCTCTTTGGATGTGCAACTGTCTGCACAAACACGTTTCCATACATGGAGCATTTTGTAGGGAGAGTTTTGAAAGTAAGGAAGAAAACAAAAAGGCTAAAATAGTCATTGAGGAGAGGAGGGTGGGGGGGGGCGGAAAGATGTTTCCAATTGAAGAATGTAAGTAATTAACCCCTCTTCCTCTCACAACAACAACACTATCCCAGAGTATGTGTGTGTGTGTGTGTGTGTGTGTGTGGGGGGGGATGCATCTGAGCATGGTGTGTGTCAACGGACAGATGTTTCAACCCATACACTTGCGCACGGCGTCTCCCTCTCCGGATTGAATCTGCCGAGCCAATTTTGGATACAAATAAACTAGCGCCAAAACAGGTGCGGGAACCAATCGTAAAACTTGAAAAAATACCACACCCACAGGTGGACTGAACAATAGTATTGATTTGTGAAAACAAAAAGTCTAATTAAGCAAATTTGGTCTGAGGAGGTTCATGCGTGACAGTGACGCTACGTCTACAAGTTTACCATAAAAGTTATTCAACCGAACAATCGGGTGGCATTTCCAACCTCACGTTTTCCAAACAAATTGTTGCTTTATTTAGACGTTTTAAGGTGGTGGTGGTGAAGGGTGGGGGGGGGGGGAATGTACATTTTCATTTGGCATTTTGCACAATGTGACACGAGGAGGAGCATCAGAAAAAAGTCGGAAAATTACTGGGCAGGCCCGGAGAATTTCTGGCGTCAAACAACTTGAAAGGTCAAACGTCGTGGTTGGCAACCCATCACACTTTCAGGGGGGTTCAGGGTTTGAATCTTGGCTCCAGCCTACTTGTAGGGGAATTTTCTCTGGGGACTTTGGCTTTCTCTCACGTTTCCAAATCTTGCTTGCTCGGTGAATTAAAGACTCTAAATTGTTCATAGGCGTGAATGGTTGTTTGTCTACATTGCTCCCGTTTTTGTCTTGCGATTGGCTGCTAACCAGTCCGGGGCGCACCATCTCCCTTTCTTGCACCCTGTAACCTGACAACATGATAAGTCACTGCTGTCCCTGAAAGGCTTAAATCCCTCCCAAAGTTCAGCTGAGTTCCGGTAGCAGTTCATGTAGCAGCCTACCACTCGCACACCAGAAATTCAATGTGAGGCCAGCGCGCTAGCCGTATTACAGAAGCTGACAAACCAGTTGGAATATTGCTCGAGGAGGTCTTTAAAAGGAAGTGCATCGTACAAATGGGCATCTGGTATCAAGGGGAGGTAGTGACGTGAGGTGGAACAGTGGAGGTTACGTGTAGCGGTTCCTAGCCAGTTCCCGGGGGCAGCGCCCTCGGGGATCGGAGCACCCAAGGAAGGAGCGGAGTCATCTGCAGATGTGGCAGAGAGCGCTTCCAGATGACTTGTTTGCGGAGGAAAGGACAGCAATAGCATCAAAGTAGCAAACCATCTGGATGCAAGCTTGGGTCTGATACGCCCCAGCTGGGTCACCTGGAAGAGAAGTGGCGTACGACGGCGAAAGGCCCAAATGATTCCCGGCACATGGCTGAAGGTGCATACATACACGTGTATCAGCGCACGTATGTACAAAGCTCACCGATGCTTGCGGGGAAGCAAGTTAAACAGTGCTACCCAGTATCCCCTTTACTTAACTTCTACCTCTCTCTACACCTCCACTGATGCACTCCCAGGCCAGCTGCAAGATGGTGTCTCCTTCCCCCCCTTGCTCTGAGGCCTCCCTGCTGTGACATGTCCGGAAGACCGCACCTGGGAAAGTATCCAGCAAGGTTGTAGAGCAACTGTTCCAATTCTCCTGAGGCCTGCTTGAATCCCCGAGCTTGTCATTTTGCTCACAATCCAGATGTGGTTGACCGAGTCAAACGTACGAACCTCGATGGCACAGTAGGCAGCCCATCAGTCTGAAGGTCGTGAGTTCGATCCCCATTCCGGGTGTGAGTTTTGGACCACTCTCGACACTATCAACACAACAGGCGCTGACTCTGTCTGACCTCTTGACTGGTCGCTTTCGCCTAAAGACTCTCTGAAGGCTACTTCTGTTTATTTCCGACATGTATATTTTACTATAGCGGCCCGGTGGTTAGCGCGTCAACCACACAGTGCAGACCTCCAGCTCCGGCTTCCCTGTGTAGAGTTTGCATGTTCTCCCCGTGCCTGCGCGGGTTTTCTCCGGGTATTCCGGTTTCCTCCCACATTATTCCCAAATCATGCATGGCAGGCTGATTGAACACTCGAAATTGTCCCGAGGTGTGAGTGTGAGTTGTTCAGGGTGTCCCCCCCGCCTACTGTCCAAAGAGACGGCTGGGATAGGCTCCAGCACCCCCCGCGACCCTTGTGAGGATAAGCAGATCGGAAAATGGATGGATGGGGGGGATATTTTACTTTTGGAGCTTGTTTGTTGTGCAAGTGAGGCTCCAACAACCAGATGATTCTGAGTTACCTAATAATTTGGCCTTCCCTCATCGACCCTTAGGAATCAATCGAGAGCGTCCCTTGCAGTAGAGCAACACTCCCTCAAATTGAAAAAAAAAACCCCCCCAAACAATTGAAAATGACCTTGTGGTGTACCAAGTACCATCCACCGTGTGCTTGTATATATTGCTGATTACATCTGGCTCATTTGAATGAAGCCCATCTGCTAAGCATGACATTTTAATTTCAATCGAGGTAACGTGAATCCGGGTGGCGTTTGAGGTCATATCTCACCATGGAGTTTTCCTCTTTTCGACTGACCGCAGACTCATCTTCCTCTGATCTCTGTGTACTTTGGCAAAACCAACAATCCCCCCCGACATCCATCCCGGTACAGAGCAGCTATCTTCTGTATTCTTAGGATGAAAAGGGGAAAGCTGTCACCCAGTGAGCATCCTGGAAACTTGGTTCGTCCTCCTCTTACCTCTCATCTTTGAAGTGCTCACTTCCCCTTGGACAGCAGGTTGAAGAAGCGCACGAGTTGATATGGGGGGGGGGGATATGTTGAAATGTTCGTGAATGGGTCCTTTCATCCATCATACAGAAAGTGTAGGGACCAACCTACCTCGTTCTTATTGTTTCCGAGCCTAAAAAAAAAGAAAAGAAAAAAAGCTGAATTAGCGAGACGCTACGTTGTGCACACAAAGTGGTAACTGTGAGTGGAGGCAAAATGAAAATAAGGCTTTTATTGTGTCATAGAGTGACTGCGGCCAATACGGGGCAAAAATAGAAAGAGAATGAGATCCACCGGGGTTGCACAACTGTTTGCGGTTACGCGACTCTACATATGTTATTAAGTTCGGCGGGAGTGCCGCAGCCAGCCAGTGTTCGATTGTTTTGACGTCAGAGCAGTAGATTGGGAGATGGGGAGTGGGCGGGGGGTGACATTTAACTTTGGATTCGATCTCCATGGAGAAAAAAAAAAAAAAAGAACAACGCAAACTGATGATGCACAATGGAAAAGCCATCGACAGGTGTGGCAACGGTATAGCGTGAATTTTAAAAAAAAAAAAAAACGGAATGTGTAAAAACAATAATTTGTTTCCAATTGAATTACAAGTTGACAGGTTTACTATCCTGTGGACAGTCCATCTTGGTGTTGGTCCCCCCGTGTGTGTCCATGCATGCGTTGAGCTCAATGTGGTTCCATTTAACCCTTTTTTCATCTGACTGTGGCACCTTTTTAACCGGCGAACTGCTGCAGTCGAGATTCCACTTAACGCCACACTTCCTGTCCGCTCAGCTGCATCTGAGCAGCCGGAGGCAACTGGAAGCAACGTGCACACACACGCGCACACGTACATCTCCTCACCCACTGTGTGCGAGTCACTTCGCCGTAAAAACGCCGACCTCACTGATGAGCGTACAGCACAATCCAACTTGCACTTTTCCAAGTAACGCCATTCTCAGGCCGCTTCATTTCTTTCAATGGTGGTTCCCGTTTTTTTTCCCCAGTGACAGTTAAGAGGACATGTGTTGCTCCGGTGAGCAGGTGGCTAATCCGTTATCAGTGTTTCAATCAAAGCTAATCGGGCTGCCTGGGTTGCCCACCCCCCACTTTTCACAGTCGCAGCGAAGTCCCGATCTTAATTAGAAACGTTTGACAGGTGCATCGGTCAATGCAGTGTTATGCTTTTAAATTTTTTTTTTTCACGCCGTGACTAGCTTTATCATCCTCAATGAGCATACTTTCCGTACTATGTGGCGCACCTAATAGCATTCCATTTTTTTTTCAAAAACTGAGAGTGCGTATTATAATCCGATGCGGCTTCTATACGGATCAATATTCTGATTTCTTGGATGTAGTGTTTTAAATGTTCTGTTAAGCGCTTTGTTACAGCTGCAGCAGTTGTGAAAGCTTTATGTCATTAAATCTGTATTTTATTGGATTGGATTCCCATTAGAGTAGCTCCATCTAGTGGATGCATAATGCAACTGCAGCTACTGTTGATGCTTCTATTCTATGCACCTGATAATGCAGGGGTTTTTTAAATTTTTTTTTGCAATTTTGAAATAGTTTATATAAAAATATGCAGTTTTCAGGTAGTTATCATATTGGGATAAAAGGACCAGAAAGGAATTCTTTTTAAATGATGCCGGATTTGAACCAGGGTTGCTAAGTTTTTTTTTTTTTTGTGTTATTGTTTGTTTTGTTTTTTTTTTTTGAATGACTGACCACCTCTCTCTTTTAAGATTTCTACTATTGTGTGTCTAAGAATGGCATGAGGAAAACACAGAAATAGCCTCGACAGGATTATGAGTTGACTGTAATGGCATAAGAAAAACAAAAAGTTGTCGCCACCTCAGACACCTCATCCTGCCCTCAGCCTATCTCGGTGCAGGATTTACACTTAAAAATATCATTTGTGGCTGTCTCAGGCCTGATGCAACCTTGTCATTTGTAAATTTGGACTTTTATTGTAGTCAAACCAATCTTCTCATTGTCATGTCTGGCTAAGTTTGTCCTCCCTAGCAACCTACAAAAAAAAAAATAAATCAGTAGTTTTTTTCAGCAAAGTGATAGGATGATGCATACAGTGTGACAGAACATTGACTTTGAAATTGATTCAACAACCAAGTCATTTTTTTTTGTTATCTGCTTATTTTTAAAGATGTGTCCATGAGTGAAGTTCTGTTACATAACAGTGGGGCTAATTTATATAATACGCCCCCACACTGAGTTTCTCTGCTCGGGACCCGCTCGAAGGCGAGGCAAAGATCCAGAGCACTTTCTTGGACGAAATAGCATTTGTTAAGTGTCTTATTATCCTTGGGATATATTTAAATACAAGCATGTCGCTTCTTACTTTTTTGCATTGTTCATTTTGAAAATATTGCATATCACGTCCCGCATGAGGCTAACGGATCACGGCGATCACCTCTTTGGTGGCGAATTCAACAATGAACTCATCCCCTTGTCACAGAAGCAAGCGAGCATATTAAAATGACACCGAAATGACGAATTGACATGAGATTGCATTCCGAGCCGCCGCTCGACTTGCACACACTTTAATTACTAACGCATTAACCTGAACCCGAATGAGTGTGTAGATCTCCCTGACAGATTAATGGCGGAGGAGGAAACCGGCGTGACTCATAGCCACCACGCACGCTAATAACTCGACTCTGGAGGACCTCACGAGTCACTGGCTTGCCCCACGCACGCCACTTGCGGTACCCGCAAGGGACTTGTTATTTTATTATTTCAATACAGAGCTTCTTTATTTCGTGACCTCATAAAATGCGCCGACAATGAAAAGGTCTGTCCGGCGGGAACAGACGCAAAACGGGGATGCTCCCTAAAGAGCTCAAGTTTTCCCATGAACCTGATGGACTAAGATTCCAAATGCTGAACTTTATTTTACATTTAAACATAGTAAAGTCAACAAAAGTGGGATCAAATACTTAGTAGGGTTTAGCATCACACACACACACACACACACACACAATTAAATTTTCATGGCGCTATGTTTTAAGGCAAAAGGACAACGTTTGGCCAATGACTGACAAAGTTTCTCACTGCCATGTATTCTGGTTTCATCTGATGATTCATTTGAGGCCAAAGAAAATGGAAAGTAGACAACGTCGTGTATGGATTCCCGCGAAGAGATGACGCTGACATCTAGCAGACCCTGGCAACAGGCAAGAGTTGGTGAAAGAGCCACCTTGGCTGATTTTTTTTTTTTTTTTGAAAGATGAACCTTTAGTGGTCATTTATTGAGCGTGATACTTTGTAAATATCTGACGTCCTGCAGTCGTGAACATCTATCACGATTTGTCTTTGTTTTATTCCTAAGATGCGGTGAGTCATCATTTGAACTTAATGGAGCTAAAATAATATGTGGCTGAACATTTTTAAATAATTATCTCAGAGTGGGCACTCCAGCAAAGGAAAATAGTCCAATGGCTCCATTTTTACGGTACCTTGTTGAGTGATGGAACTAGTAATTTGAAAACTTCATTCACACCTAATGCATGTAAGTTTACAGCTAAAATCCGATTCCACAGGCTAAAGTCCAAGTTAAACCAAAAGAACATGGCAAGACATTTTTATATTTTTATTTTTTTCCCCTCAGGGGTGCGCTTGACTACGTTAACGATGACCGTAAAATGGCGTGACCCGAGTATGTATACGTGGGTTCATCCAATGAATCGTGTGGTCTCGCATGTTAACATATGTCAAGCTCGATACGTATCCTGCATATTAGTGCGCTTGTATTTGATTTAAATTTCAAATTTTTAATGCGTATGTTTGCGTATTGGTAAAAGTCACGCCAAGTCGGGGGTCACTTGTCACTCGTTGCTGGATGTGGGAAGGCGCCAGTGGAAAAGGCAGTTGCTTATTTCCCAGCGCCTCACACTGGTCTTTTCCTCTCCGTACTTTGGCATAAGCTTGAGGAAAACCCTTTTGGTGTGTGTTCACGTGTGTGTATATATATGTGTGTGTACGCCCTCGCACCTCGTCACTTCTGATGCTGCAGTGGGAAGCCGAAGCTGCCAGGAGAGCCCCAGACTGGCAGGCGTTCCGAACGCCGACGCACACGCTCACGCATGCTTTTAACACACACGTGAGCCTCACACACACACACACACAAACCCATATTTAAAAATACTACACACAAGTCCTTCCTCTACACGCCTACTGCGTGTACCAGCTTTTCCATAACTTTACTGCCTTTTCTCTAACAAGTCAAACTTGTTCTGAGTCGCTACAATTATAGTCGAGGTCACCTGCGAAGTGGCGGTATACCGCGCCTGCAAACACAATCACATTTTCCGGCCAATTTAATGTTTTTTTATTATTATTATTATTTTTTAAATCGTGATTTAGAACTGATGTTTCAAAAACAACCCAATTTGGAGCATAATTGCACCAGACAGGATCGAACTAAAAAAAAAAAAAAAAGGAGAGACAATGAGGCACACCTGGAGAAGACACAAGTAACTGGAGGGAGCCGATTGATAAGCAGGCCGACAAGAAGGGGTGGAGACGTAATCAACATTTTTTTTTTGTTCGTTTTGTTGAACATGGGTTTCGAGATGCTGCAGTGGCCTTGAAATATTTTCCTTCTCCACCTAATTTCAACAACAAGCACGGTGGATGCTCACATTGATTACCACATTCCCTTTTTAATCCTCCTGCGCATTCATTAAATAGTATTCCAGTGACGAGCATTAACCAGGGAAAATCCGTCATATGGGAAAGGGAAAAATACTTGCGGTCAGCAGGTGTGACTTGGATCAGAATTGAGCGGAAGCTTCCCTTTTTTTTTTTTTTTTCCCAGAGTTGTCTGTTGCATGTGCGGACAGTTTACGTAGAGGTGGTTGTGTATGTGTTTGGCAACCCCGCGCTGGAACGGGAAGTGGGCTTTAGGTTTCTCCGTGGAAATGTCAGCTGACTAGTGTTACCACCAGCGGATCAGAAAGCAGTCGGGCATCAGTGGGCCATTTCCGGATGGAATTCTGGTGATTCCAGTGCTGTGCTTGCTTCTTAATAGAGGTTTCCTAATTGGTGTGTGTATGCGTGTGTGTGTGTGTGCGTGCATATGGAAGTGCATGATTGGCCGGGCAGATGTTGGCATTTAGTGTGTATCCTTGCAAAACTGGATTGCAACGGAGCATCCCATTTTGGATGTTTTGGAGCAGGGGAGGATTTTTACGTCATATTATGCGGATGCCGCGAGATAACAATTCATGGATCCAAAACATTTTATCTCTTGTCATTTGGATTCTTCGGCTAATGATGTTCAAAATATGTTCAGGGTTAGGGTTGGAATGGTCACACCGGTCAGTCTCAGAGTACACAATGACCGACAACTATTAGCACTTCTATTCACACCAAGCTAGTAATGTTGACAACATCCACGATAGCTTCATAAAAACAGTGTTCCAAGATCCATTTAAAACCGAATGATGGATGAGCAGTCCCTAAAAGCCTTTTGAAACATGATCAGTATCTGGGCATGACTTGACCCACAAATCATTTGAGACTGAATAGCGGGGGATTACATCAGGTAACGTCAACTGATTGTTACATTGCGGATGTGCTGAACAAATCTGGCCACGATGCTTTTTATTGGATTTGGATCATGACATGGTGACATTGTATCTGAAAACACAGTCTGAATTTCTGCATCCAGACTCCTTGGGATCTATTTTCTTTTTTTTCTTTTCATAAATATGACAAAAGCATGCATTGAATACTTTGAATCATTCCATAAATCAGATCTGTGACCTCCCTGGCCCATGGAGGTCTGTTTGCCGTTCCTTCTAAACATAAATTGAGGGCCTTGAACTGCCCAAAAACTACAGCATATCAGTTTTTCCTTTTGCCACGACAAGGACAATTGGCAGCAAATGAAGTCTGCTGTGTTCACACCCAGAGCGGCGTCCACGTACCTGCAAAAATACCAAAACAAGGTCCACCCCACCTCTGCGCAAAATTATCCCACGCTATGCACTGGGCATGAAAATAAAGTCCCTCAAGTCAAAAAAAAAAGCCCAAACCCAAAGCTCTGATGTCAAATCCTCAAATTAAATATTGAATATTTTCTTGAATCGGGATATATTCTATGGTACATTGGGATTACCATTTCACACTATGTAGAAGGTATCCATCGAAATAAGTCTGTCTGTGGAATTTTGCGTGTGAATGTCTTCTTCCTCTCTCTGCTCCCATCTGGTGTCAAAGTAAATCTGAAATGTTTTTGTTGTGTGTTTTCCCGAGGCCAAATGCCTTTGATTAAATCCAGATACACGTAAACATTGGACCCAACCTAGACCTGGTTTCTCCTTGGACTTTGGATCATCTTGAGGCTTGGCACAGGAGCTGGAATTTAGACACCGGATTAAGCCTGAAACTTTGGATGAGGGGGATACGGATGCGACTCCAGTTTATAGTCAGCACCGGACCCAGAACTTTGAATCGGCCAAAAACTGAGATGAATTGAGGACAGCCGAAAAATGATATCACAGTGATGTGAATGGATCTCTCAGGAGGCAAGAATTTGTGGGAATCAGATGCATGAACTCGAAATAGGAAATAAACATGGAAACTGATACTTCCATAAACACGTGCAAACAACACTAATAAAATGAGTACGTCTTTGCATTCCAATTTGAGATGAATCATCTATCCCGATTGTGTAATATTAAATCGTGGCTTTGCGTCTAACTACGAGGGACCAAAAAAAAAAAAAAAATAGATTGTGTCTATCTTTGTATTCCCTTGCAAAATCATGCCACTTGTTCTTAGCGTCAACATGCACAAATGAGGTTATGTGAGAGTCTCTTTTGTCGGATATTTGTGCACTGGGCTGTTTATGCCTGTGTGTGTGTGTGCGTGTCGGAGTGTGTGGTGAAAATCAGGCAGTGGACTGGGACGCCGCCGCCGACTATTGACACAATCTTGGCAGAATATTGTGACGGGCGCTCCAAGAAATGCGGCTGGTGGGGCTCAGTGCTGCAATTCGATCCCTGGCTTCGGACAAAACACTCTGAAAGGCTCTGCAAGGGACACAGCTCTATTTTCTCCCACCTGATCTTTTTCTTCCTGCCGTTTGTATCAAGCAACCCTTTGGGACTATTGGGCCTTATCGTCCTTTGTTGAGAGACCCGAGTAAGATTTGCAACATGACAAGTGGTTGCCATCTTGATGACATTTTCTCTGAGGGGTGGGGCGAGGGGGGAGACACTCTGAATCTGAAAATTGAAAAAAAAAAAAGACTGAATTTTGGCCCGTACAAGCTTATCGATGAATATTTTGAACGATTATGGCTCGGAAAGAGGGCGGCATGGTGGACGACTGGTTAGCACATCCGCCTCACAGTGCAGAGGTTGCAGTGTTCGATTCTGTGTGGAGTTTGCATGTTCTCCCCGTGCCTGCGTGGGGTTTCTCCGTGTACTTCGGTTTACTCCGGGTAGGCTCCAGCACGCCCGCCACCCTCGTGAGGATAAGCGGATTAGAAAGTGGAGGGAAAGATTGAGATCCAGAGTTAAAAACTCGTACATCCGACCGCACAGCAACATATGCCCATTTTAGAAATAAACGATTACAGAAATAGATACAGTATAAGGTGCAAATCGTCATTTTGCCGTCTGTCATGGCGGAGGGGGCGTTCCTATGAAGGCTGTAGCATAACGCACAAAGGATTAATAGTATTGGAGGATTTGAGATGAGTTTCTGGCCATCTTTTTTCCCCCTATTCAACCTTGATGACATTTTAGTTCTGTCTCTCTGCAGAATTTAATTGAATTCATTTAAAAAAAAATGCAAAGACCAATTTGAGAAAGCCACCATTATTGACAAAAAGCTTTTGGTGCTGTGGCGCATACACGGTTTCTGTTTTAATGTGACGAATGGTAAAGAATGAAGCGCTGCCATGTGCTTTGACGAGTGGCTCTAATTTGCGAGGCCAATCATCTCCTTTTGGCTCTTTTTAAACCAATGGAGCTTGTTTTTTTTTTTTTTTTTTTTTTTCAACTGCCAGCCTCTGTTGCCAGTGGACCGGTGGACTTGGCTCAGCACCGCTCCCTCCCTCTGCGGCACTTAGTGCAATGGTATACAGCCAGTTCGAGGCTGATCTCTTGCAGAAATGGCCTGGAAAAAAAAAAAAAGGACTGCCGGGGGCCACAGGCCGGGTTCTAATCCTCAGCAGTATGTCCAATAGTCTTGGCTTAGGCTGAGCTGTTCTCAAATACCCTCTAATTCGACTAATGCAAGTTCTTTGGCTCTTTGGAGCACCGCGCAGACAAATTCTCTGCCAGATTTTGGATATTTCGATTGATTCTTTATCAGCGCCACGGATGTACTCGTGATCGTGATAAGCCACTGCTGTGCCATGCCTATGGAAACTCTGGTGTATGTATACTTTTTCGCTAACGCTAGTCCTACATAGGTCAGCGAACAATAGACAAAGGCCCAACACTGCCAATAACATCTCATTGGGACGGTCACGGCTGGAATTAACGTACTCTGTGTAATGAAGCCCAAGAGAGCGCTGTCTAAATGACTACTTGGCTATATTATGCCCTCAACAGCAGCCAGGAGCGGGATTATAAAAACTCTTCGCCTACACTGATGCATTTAGTTTGTTTAGGTGGGTTTTTTTTTTTTTGTTGTTGTGGTGGTTGTTTTATTTTTCCACATGAAAGCCATTTTAGGAATAATCGTTCCTCTTCCTGGTCAGAGGTGTCTATGTTGAAGCAGATTGATGAAATGAACGGTAGAAATCCACAACATGTATTCAGAGCCTAAAATTTCCAACGTATGAAAAAAAGAAATAAAAATCAAAGAATATGTCAGCATCTGCTGAATTTATTTTCTGATTGGATTCATTTTATTTTTCATGTGATGTCTTCTAATCCCGTGTCCCCGCGTTGCGTCATCTGCTGATTAGGTGTTGATCGCCACCTGTTGCTTGTGTCAATCAATCGGCCCTCCAGCCAGCCAGCGTCATCCAGGTTTTCGTCGTCGCCGTGTCAATTTGTTTTGTATTTATTCCTGCTTTCTTGTTGGCCGGACGTTTATTGTGGTTGCTACATAACCTTTGTTGTCATTTCACATGTTGTCTTTGGTGGGTTTTTTTGTGGTTGGGGTGAAGTTTTTGTATTTTGCAGCAACCAACTCCACCTCGCAAACCCGCTTACTTAGACAATGACAATTAATTAAAATGAAAAAGTGAAAAAAAAATTGCTGTCTTTTCAACTATAAAAATTCAAGCGGCATATTTGCTTTTTTTTATCTTTTATTTTTTTTGCCTGACTCAGACAAATTCACAAAACTATGAAGATTGAGCTCTGAAACTTTCCAAAATGATTCAAATCCACGTCTGGTCGTCCTAATAAAATTGAAATCTGAATTGAGTCCCCTTAAACAGTGAAGAAGTTTTTTTTTTTATTACAATTCAGTCTTCAATTCATTGATGTGTTCTGCCCCTTAAAGGACAGATAACTACACGGTGCGTCGATTACCCCCCAAAAAATAAAATAAAATCACTTTCCGTCTAACCTTTGCTGTTCTTTTTCGCCACCTTCAATTGTTTGACAATCGTCGCAGGGGGGCAAACTAGGAGAGGGAATCTTTTTTTTTTTTTTGAAACATACGGCAAGGAAGTGGTGTGGTTTTTGGAGCGGCGGCTTATTGGCTCCTTGTTTCCTGGTTTTAGAGTCTAAGCCTAAGTGTATAATGAGAGCACTGTAAACCTTTGGTGCTGCGGTCAGAGAAGGCTGCAGCGTAGTGAACATAATTAGGACCAACGTGAATGCTGTACCACCAATGTGGAAGAGTTTAGCGTCGCTGGACCGCGATGAAGAGAAGTGAAAAGAAGTGGACGACCTCAGGCTGGGCCGAGGCTGTTTCGTTGCCGCAGAAAAGACAACAACGCTTCTCCAAGTTGAGATTTGAGAAGCATCTTAGGTCAAATAGGCGCACTCGAAAGTTGATATTGGCGGATATGACCGATATTTGTACCAGATGGCTACTTTAGAGGAAATATCTGTCAAAGTAAAAAAGTCTCCCAGGTTTCGTGTTGGCAGTCTCGTACACTAAAGTTTGTTGTGTGTTTTTACTTATTTATTTTTATAAATCATTGTTGCTGTGGATCTTTCTTGGAAGCTTCCAAAGAGGCCACAAAATCTCACCATCTCTAAACGGCGACGCCGCATTTGCATATTCGCCGACTCCTACAGTTTGGCATGTCATCTTCAGGCGCAGTTTGGGGAACAACAAGGTGGGGTCCTTTTTTTTTTTTTTAATAGAAGCATTATCTAACTTACATGGCAACAGATGGTCTTTTTTGGATCTGTTGTTTCACCCTTGGGAGGGAATAAATGAGCATATTTAGGAGGGAGATCCAAACATGCAGCATGTTGCTACCCCGTTTAGAGGTTTGTTTCTGAATTGTTGTGGTTAGGGGGTTTTGGCCCAGACGAGGGAGGTGTTACAGATGCTGGAATCCTTTTAACTCACAACAGACGCACCACCGCATTGGAACAAGGTACTCCTGACCACATAACCACCAAACACGTGACAATATGCCTAGTTAGGCTTTGTGTTGCTAACACAGTGGCGCCTTGAAATAAGAGTAACCCGACTTACTTCATTTTGCGATACAAGCTGTTATTTATTTATTTTTTTCCTTGCAAGCAAAAGTTTGAAATGCACAGTACACTAAAGCGCTCAGATGGTGGTTCACAATAAGAGGCAGTCGCTCCGAGTTGAAATTTTCTGAAATACTGTACGGATAAGGATCTTGGGGATTCTGACAATTACATTGGGGCAAAAAATGAGAGTTGACCAAAGTCACCACATGACCCCTCCACATTCCCCCACCCCCATAACGAGGAAGCGAGGTCGGGATGGTCGGCTGGTGGGAGGGGGGGGGGCAAAGTCGGCGATGATGATGCAATTACTGCTCAGTCAAGCCTTTCATGTTGCGAAGAGCATGAATAAACATGGCGTGTAAAGCGCTTGATTCATTTCAAAGTCCTGATTATAGTTTGGGTTATGCATCCACAATGAGAGGACACACATACAGTTTTCTCAAATTTCCATGGAACAATACCAAGGTGAATTTAATGAAGCAAAAAAAAAAAAAAAAGGGAAAATTATTGATGATGTCTGTTGAGGCAAAAATGTTTCTGCGTGTGTTGTTTTTCTATTTAATCCTTCATTCTGACCAAACACACTAACAAGGGAAAATACTGTTTGGTCTTGGGTGGGCCATAAATAAATACCGATGACACCATCCACTGCCTTGTGGTGATGCACTCATGCGCTTTGTATATACAGTACGTACTTTTTATATGCACAATATATGAGGTGTGTCAGAAAAGTTCCAGGACCGTCGTACCGGAACTGCAAACGACGCTAGCGCATGACAAGAGTGTGGCAGGATTCCTTATAACGCAGCTGCTCAGAATGCCCTGAGCATCTGACAGTTCCCGCCAGAGAAGCACATGTGTTCAACTCCAGAGGATTGCTTTGAAAGGGGGAACTTGTAGCTCGTTGTTTGGATTTGAAATGTATATGTGGCACAAAGAGAATTTCAAAACAAACTCTTTTGTGAGCAGTCCTGTCACTTCTCTGACACTTTTATAAAGTGTCATTTTATTGGTATTATGCTCACCGAAAGGCCATGACCCAACTTTGGCCCCTCGGCTCCCAATTTCGCCTTCAACTACTGTGTGCGAACTTACGTATGGGGTGATAGTAAGATGTCAACATGCTTTCACTCGCACAACATGAACTAAGAATTGTTGAGTGGAACACTCCAAACCACTAATGGGCTTAAATGGTGAATGACATCACAGCTGTTAGGCCTCTTGTCATTTTTCACTTTTAATGCATCTGCAGCAGCGCTGGCCGCAGTGGCTGAAGACATTGCGTTCTCGGGTTGCACATATTATGCAGTGCTTGGGAGCACAATATATTAGACGAGCCTTGAGGGAAAATCTTGTTACACAGTTGAAGGTCCAATATCATTGTCTAAATACATTTTGGAGACCTGGCGATATCCAGACGTGGGTAGAGTAGCAAATAATTGCATTCGTCTTATTAACTGTTACTTTGCAATATCATAATAACTTCAGCAAGTATTCAATGACGATATATTAAATTGACAAAAGCATAAAAAAATAGGCATGTGCAAGTTCGGTTATTGCCCGAGAATTTGCTCTGCTCTGCTGTGCTTCCTGTAAATGAGCCAATTGGAAAAAAGGTGCTCCCGTGTGGGCGGAGCCATGGAGGTTTTGTGTACGGTCAATCGACCGCCTTAGTAAAATGGAGTCAAACGTCTCCCGGTGGTAAAACCGAGTCACGTGATAGAAGTCTCTGTGACCAGAAGAAATAGACCGCACAAGCAATCATCACGAGAATCACGAAAATACAAGTAGCAAAATGAAATTTAGCTCAACGTACGAGGACCTTTTCGTATCGTACGCTCTGACGTCATGCATGAAAGCAGTTCGCAAGTTGGTGTCCACCATTTGTGGTCAAATACTCCGCTCTGAAAGAATTCGCACAATGTCATGCACCTCAGACATCCAATACCTTCCCCCCGCAGTCTGGTGTTTCAAAGACCTAACCACCACCCAGAACTATTCCACACATGCAGGCCTGAGCATATTTTAACAATATTGATGACCTCCAATTACATGACTTTGAGTCCACCACCAATCACGTTTGAATCTAATGGCCATTCCGTTGGAATTGATTCCCGAAAACAAATCTGTGGACTACATCCCCCCCCCCCCCCCCCCCCCCCC